>KK351016.1:2966918-2977668 GCA_000671755.1 Glossina brevipalpis | reverse complement strand
TACCCACCACCATCATAGAGAATCATAGAGAAATTGTTCTTTCTTTAACTGATTTAAACTCAGTCGTATCTAATTTAAAAAAAAAAAAAATTTTAAAGATGCTTATTGTATGCATTAATTAACAATGAAATTGAATTATTATTATATATTAATTATTATGAAATCGGATTATTATTTTATGCTGATTAATAAAGGAATTGAATTATTATTATATGTCAACGGAACTTAATTATTACTATATCGTGATTATATATATAATTATTAATTAATTACAAAATTTAATTATTATAATATATTAAGTAATTATGAAATTTAATTATTATTACATATTTATTAAATATGAAATTTAAATATTATATATTAATTAATTATGAAATTTAATTATTATTATATATTAAATAATTATGAAATTTAATTATTATTATATATTGATTAAATATGAAATTTAATTATTATTATATGTTAATTAATTATGAAAAATAATTATTATTATATATTGATTAATTACGAAATTGAATAAATAGGACGTACTTGTAAACTTATAAAGAAAGAAAAACAAGATCATTCCCCACTCTTTTTGAGATATTTTTATCTATTCCTATAATTTTAAGACTGAACAGCCAAACACAGGGGTAGCTGTTATTCGACTTAAGGTCTCCTATTAGCATTCCAAGTAAACAAATGACGAAATAAATAAATTGATGGTGGTGGATATATCATTCCAAAATATAATTCAAAGTCTACATATGTATTTATGTATGTACGTATGTATACATGTGTGCAATGTGCAATATAACCCGTCCAATGCGTAGTAACCATATATTCAGTTCATGATGACTGTGGTCATTAAATGTCTTACTTGGCTTCAACTACTACTGCTGCTACTACTACTACTTTGAGAATAAATGTTACGACCGAAGAGAGCAGAGGTGGCAAAGATGCATTTACTGTAATTTATGTATTGATTTTTTTTTCCTCTTTTACACTCATTTGGATATATTTTCTTTAATTGTGATTTTCCTTAAAGTACGTTAACGATAATTCTATTTTTCACAAAATTTTATTTAAAAGAATTTAAAAACGTTTATTTTTCTTAAATAAATGAAAACAGTTTCGTATTTTCTTCTTCTCCTTCTAAGATGTTTCATCATATATGTGCCTATTTTACCGCATACTCTAGAAAGTATTCAAAAGCACTTTTAATTTTGGTGTATTTTTTCTGCTTTTCTTTCTCTCTTGTATTAACACAAACTTACAAACGGTTTAAAAATTCTGTACTGTAATCTTTGTTCTTTTTCGTTTCTCACTTCTATTAAATCACGATGTTACTGATGGGACTCGCGATACTCGACTGAGTTGGGAGAAACGTTAAAATAACAGCAAAAAATAAATGCATAGGAATTTATAATAACGGTAAGTATATAAGGTTATGACATGCGCTTCTGGTATTTTCATATACGAAATACTGTATTAAAAGAGAAATCGCTCTCTCCGTGGTCACTAATTGCCGGGAATAAATAGGAAGTGCTAAACATTTATAAGGCTACTGAAGTATTATTCCAAATCCCAAACATTCGATGCAATTGATCGGCGCACCCACTAACAGTTTTCTTTGACTTATTTCGACTTCGTTTCGATATGGAATGTCATTAATATTCATCCCATTTTTTATAATAAATAATTCCTAGAGATTAAATCTGATAAGTTTATGGCAGGTTACGCCTGCTGTGCCTCTTCCATCATTCCCTTTAATTTCATTATTAAGGCTTCATTCAAAGACACTTTGTAGCTTTTCTCCTTGACATACAATGCAAACACATTTAGTAGGAATTTGATATCCCGGGAAGAAATTGAATACGGGTTTGTTTTTTCTACTTATTTTTGTTTGTAAATGCTTGTTCTTGTTCCTTCTATAAAAAACACGAACGCATCAAATAAGGTATAAGCAAATCCAATGGTATTAACCACGGCTTGCATAGCCGGATTTCTAGTCGCGTACCTCATCTTGAATGATCGATCGTCGTTCGGTACAATCTTGTGTTGGGCTATATTCGTTCGTCCTTGCATGTCAGCAAATTTTTGTAGCTCAAGTTTTATGAAGTTCTCTACAAATTCTGTTTCGTAATCCCTCGATCCTCATCAATTCGTCACACAAGTTACAATTCTTTAATAATTATTTTTGGTTTCGTCATATGCCAGTTAAACGTATAAGATTAGCACACAAAATTTTTAACAATTATATATCGATGGACCGATATTCTATTATATATTTGGCGAATACAAAGTAAACTTTCTGATTGATATTTTATCGCACTGTTTTATACTTTTCTGACGTTTTTTTTTCTGAAAACAACGACTTGATCTACCATCTTAAGTCGCCTGAGATGTCAAATGAAATTAAATTGCTTTTATTAGAATCCAATACTAAATTTATTGAGCAAAACCTTGAAAATATGTATGTTCTAGGAGGCATGGAAAACGAAGAGCAAAAATCCGTTCGTGAAATAAATAAAATAATTCTTAATATAATATGTGTTTAAAGTTGCAAAGAAGTCGAAAGCTTTTTACAAGATTTAGAATTAAAGCAAATTAGACAAGAATGTCTCATAACTGAGGCCGACTCTAATGAACCGGAAAATTTCAAGCAAACGTTGGATCAAATCTTCGAACCATTCGACAACGAAGGCGTATGCTGTGATAATTACAAGTACATAATGGAAGAATTCCGAAAAACTTCACGCTATCAAGAATTTGTAGAGCATGAGCAGCTACCTATGATTCAGGACACTGTTATGAATCAAGAAATAGAAGAGAATTTGGACTATTTAGAGTATTATCAGTAATCGTCGAATAATAATGAGTTGACACCATTAACAAAAGAGAAGGAAAGATGCGAAAAAGATGTATCTGATGCACAAATTTCTCTACAACAAGAACTTGATGTAGATCTCGATGCTTTCCTGGAACCTTTCCCAGGAGACGAACTCTTGTTACAGAAGCAACGTGCTAAGAATTTTAATACGGTGAATGTATTTTACATTATTTTTTTTAGCAAAATGTACATTTTACCCTTCCTGTTTTTAAATGTTTAAAGTCTTGAATATGAAATAATTTCAATCTATTTTAAAAAGAACATTATTTTTAAATTATTTACTAACTGAAGTATCTTTTTCTTTTCTAGCATCTAAAGGAACTTTGAGGAGTAAAGCGATTTAGGATAAAATCTGTGAAGGTGACGTCAAAAGAGAGGATATCTTTTTAGTAACTAAGATAACAACTGCAAAAATTGACGAAAGATAAAAAAGGATCCGAACAGCAAAGCCTTCCAAATCTTTTGATGGTGGACGTTTATGAAGTGTGGTTTGGAGTACCACTACATGACCACCAGCAGAAATTTTAAAAATCGCATAGCGTTTGGTGGCTTCCAATATATCAACTTCGACATGTGGCATATTAATGTTCAACAGTGAAAATTCATAATGTAAAGAACAGATTGGCTGATCTGGGTTCTTCCTTTCTTTTGTGCACTGATGGTGATAATAGCGGAGAAGGAGACACGCCACACATTTGTACGACGTCTAGTCCCTCTGCAGTTGTTGTTTGTGAGTGAACGTTAGCAGTTTGGTGCAATGAATATGCGTGAAGTGATTGAAATTTTGTTGGAGTCGCCCTGAAATTATTGCAAAAGCCTCAGCCTGTTTTTGGCTATATAATCCACTTACCGTAGTGATATCTACACGGGGTAATGGCGACAGTTTTTTTAGTTTTATTGTTATACTTACCCTGTATCTGATTATAAAAGCGCTCAGAGCAAAGGAACAACATAAAAGTCTGTTACTAACCTTCTATGCTGTTATTTTACATGGATTAGCTGTACATTTACGATTATATCCGGTATTCTTCAGTTTGGCAAACGCTAGAACTCCTCCTAAGATGAATGTTTCCTTATGCTTCAGTTATAATTAGGCTTTAAATGGCTCATTTGGTCGCGTACTTACCAAAACGTTTTCCGTTCCGTTTTTAATTTTTTTCAAATTTATATTTAATACTTCGCTTAGAGATTTTTGATTTTTGTTTTTGAAATATTGACGCGCTTATTAAAATATTTTCTCACGCAACAAAACACTTGTAATTTGTGTAATTTAATCTCTTGGATAATTGCTTTGAAATTTTTGTATCTATTTTTTTTTTTTCTTGTCAGAAATATTTCATATATTTTTTGTTTCTTTGCCTATAAAGACATCATTTAAGAATATTGTTTTTTTTAATTTTCGGAAATTAAAATTTTGTTTTGTTGAGAAATATTAATATAAAAACAGGAATCTCAATGCTGCCCAACGCTCACGAACGTATGAAACAAAAGCTTCAACGTTTATCTCACTCGAAAAGCCATGAACCGTTGAAACAGGAAAATAAGGCAAATTTGACGAATTTCATTACAAAAGATCACAGTGTTGGTATTTTATTCCTGGGTCAATCCCCATATGCAGCCGCAAATAAAGGTTGGAGTCTCAAGAATAGTAATAATAATATTGATGATGACAGCAGACGTATTCAACCATTCGAGTTAAAATCAACAAAAAGTCACTTCAAAATTGCAGCACAGGATATGAAAATGCGCAATGTGAACGAAATTGGGCCATCAACATCAAAATCTTTCAATCTTTCTCGAAAGTTATCGAGAAGTTCGATTGCGAATGGAAGAACACATCAGCCAAGTAATGGAAATCAAATAAGTCCTTCAATGTCTAAATCTTCCAGTCTTTCAAAATTATATCTGCGTACCAATCGCACAAAATTGCTCAACTAGCTATGTGTTTATATATTCGCGTTTGTTTTGTCCTTTTTATAAATTGTTTTATTTATTTGTTCGTTTACTTCGATTATTACGATTATTATTATAATATTTTTCTTTTTGCCAAATTAACTTGGAAATACTTTTTTTGGCATTTGCAAAAATTTTTCGTAACAAAAACTTCAAACAGATTTAACGTTAACAATTCTTTAGAATAACGCTTCATATATCGAATTGTTTTGTAACGATTGAGGTTCGAGGGTAATTATGTAATTTTTTATTTTTGTATTCTATCGTGAGAACGACATGACATTATTTAAGCACATCAGTTAATATTATCAAGCCGTTCTTTTATTTCCCACTAGTGTGAAACATGAGAAAAAATTTTATATGTCAAGAAAATGAGATGAACGTATATATGCACTTTACGATATTGGCTTAAAAGTTTTCCTTGAAATTTTCATTATACGCAATGCTATCAGGCAATGATTGCATTATAAAAAAGAAGAAGAATGAAAGGGAATCTATAAATTATTATTATTATTAGAAGTTGTCATTTATTTTATTACCAAAATGCAAGCTTTAAATAAATTTTTATTTTTCTAGCCGTTTATTTCTAATATGTCCAATATGTCACTGAATTTAGGTGGCTGGATACATAATTTTACGGTTTACAGATACCCAAACTACTTTATATAAGATTTTCAATCAAGTCATTCTGCATGTTTGCACATTTTCAGTCAAGTCATTTTGCATGTTTGCACATTTTCAGTCAAGTCATTTTGCATGTTTGCACATTTTCAGTCAAGTCATTTTGCATGTTTGCACATTTTCAGTCATCATTTTGCATGATGTCACATTTTCAGTCAAGTCATTTTGCATGTTTGCACATTTTCAGTTAAGTCATTTCTCTCATTTTGGTATTCAGTCCTCTCAAATACATATTTGCTTTGTTTACATTTTTTTGTTTACAAATCATGCACACACCAAACGAGGTATTAGGGACACATGCGCATAAATTTACTATTTTCATGACAGTTTGTTGCATTGTCTGCCATCCCTGTGTTTCGGTTTGTTTTATTATAAATGCTTGGAAATGAAGTATTTATTTTCTTTATTATTTTCTTTTTTTTCGAAATGTTTATAATAATTAAACTTAGGATTTAACTAATATTTTAAACATTTTCCTTCTTTTATTGATTTATCAAACTCTTAACGTATGGGCACCCATCTGTCAAGCACATCAGCGAACTTTTTTCGTTCTGAAAAGCAAAGCCAACAGTTATTAAACGAATACTTTAATGCAAATTAACATTTTACCAATTGGTGGAAAATCTTCCGGATGCAATTCTACATAGTGTCGGAGTATAGCGTCACGTGTAGCTAAGTAATCATTACGCTTTTTATCTATATAAGATCCAGTCACACCGCCAAGCACGGTGAAAGCAATATGCTTTTGAATACCTAAAAAGTTGTTTAAATTTTTGAATTGGTTTTCATTAAGTTACGTCACACTGACTTACCGGAGAAAGGTGGCCTGCGAAAACCCCAATTGAGAAAAATCGCTAAACCAAAACCTGCCAGAGCACCCGCGGCTGGATTATAAAGTGGGCTTAGAAAAGTTGATTGACGTTCGCCTTTATTTGATAATAATTCCAAAGGATCAATAACATTAGACCCCATTTCGTCGCAAACTACACAAAATACTTTTCAACACAACAATAAAAAAAATAGTAAATAACTCAACAGCTGTGCGTAAATGTCAGGTGGTAAGTTAAGCACGGTTCACAATAGAGAAATTTTAAATTGTAAGTGAAGATAACAATAGAATATCTTTTCCATATTGTATCATAAATTTTCTGTTAAAAAATAAGCTTGAAAACAACAAAGTGATAATATTACACATGGATGGTCGCAAAAATAAAATGAAAATTTTAACTTAGACAAGAAAAATGGGTTATTTTGCTCATTACTCGTATAACATTGTAGATAGATCTATAGAAATTTCCAGAAATATTGCGCTATGTACAGAAATGGAAAAGTTCGACCGCGCCCGATCGCTGTAGTAGAATATTGAAATTTAATTTTTTTGTAACATTAAGAAAGATGCTTCAGAAGGGTATATATTCTTGATCAGTATTAAATTCGGAATTCGCCCGTCCGTCTGTCTTTTTTCTACCTGTCTGCTTCCGTGCGCAACGTATGTAGTAAACACTCTTTTGTCCGCAAAAATGAAGATATCAACTACAAATTTGGTAGAACCACTGGAAGTTTTTTTACATACGTGGCTATTGAAAAAACAGATCAATCACAGGTCAGGCTTACAGTATAAAATAAGCTGAAAACACTTTTGTTTCCTGGCTGTTTTGCTTAGTGCTCATAGACTGCAAAGTAAAAATTTCCACGATATTCCATAAAAACAAAAAATAACTGCTACGCCCACCTATTAAAATTTAGTTCTTTTGCCTTTTTTAAGGTAAAGATAATATTTTAAAATAAAAGATTCGGCACAACTGAATATAATTTTCTTGCTTGTTAACATTTTAAGAATGGACGACTAAATACAAAGATAGACGACTGTATATCTCTATATTTATATGTATATATGTATATATATATGTGCAGATACGAAGTGTATATATTTGTATATATATACAAGAAGATGGTTCAACAATATTTGTATGATTCAGTGTAAATTGCGTTTGCTCTAATCGGAGTAATTTTCAACTTTTTTATTCTTGCTTTTTTTTAAAGCTAAACACATTTATAGCCGATTCGTGACGTATACAAAAAATTCTCGAAAATATTTTATTGCAATTAATTAATTAAACAAATTATTTAATATTTTAATAGACGATTCTGTAAGGATAACGGCTCCACATCAATAGTAGTAACAAAAGGACTTTTTATATGCCTCACCGGATATAAAACGTAGCTTAATGTCTGACATGCTGGTTCCGGATGGCCTTTTTCTTCAATAACTTTTGGATTGTAATCTAGGTGGTTATCTTCAATATGTTGTATTGAATGCATTGGCAAATATCCACATAGATACATAATGAGTCGCGAAGCTGAGGAAAGAAACATACACATAAACATTTATTTTATTTAATATTTATGAAGAAACGTAAGGATGGTTGTTAAAATGCATTATTACTTGTCAAATTGACCAACATATATAATTGTTAAATTTCCTTTTCGAATTTTTAAATATAAAATCCAAATTCATAGTGCCATCGTTAAACTTTAAATGATCATAGATTATTTTATTCTTTAATCGCGTCGGGTATTTAGAAAATCGTGAAAAATCTACAGTATGCGTTTGGAATAAACGCCGTTGAAATGAGTTCCTAACTAAAAATGATGTGTTAACCACAACCAAGTTTAATGGAAAAAGTGAGACTTTGTAGACATTGTAGGGCATTCCAGATTACTATGCTTCTTTCCCATATTTATGAATAATATTATATAATTTTTTACGCATTAGTTTCCATTCTAGTGTTCAAATCCTAGGCTAGATGGTTTCGAATCAGTCTAAAATTGTTGCTACTAGAAACAGCTTAGAAGCAATTAAGAGTTGCTGATGGTATCGTCATGGTAAGCGAATTCTTAAATCCCATTTATACAAAATGGTCGCGGAAAAATCCGATAAAAGTTTGAGCTTGTGTCACCAACAAAGCCATGGTGACCATTTGCCCGATAAGCTGTTTCATAACCCTATGCTACATACATTATGATTCAATAAACAAAATTGCAGTTAAAACAAAACTATTTTCTATTTAATTCAAGTCTTGCGTAAATTTTGAGACACATTCTATATAGATAAAAAAAACAAGAAATTTTGGAACTTTACATAACTTATAAACATTCTTTTGTAGCTGGAAAATTCAAATGAGCCAAATTGACGTATTCGCAACTTCTAGCACTACAGACACACTAATGATTCTAATTTTTGTGTACATACTTCATGGGCTCGATTTCTTTCCATAGAACTCAACGGTACTCAACAAAATTTATCCTTACCAGGCATGTACGAAAGGAAATGGGGTTCATCACTATCGCCAAAATGTTCAAATTATTAACAAGTAAGTAAATGTTAGGGCGAATCTTCAATATTTCCCCTCGAACTAATATATGACAATAGCAAAGCATACTGATAGTTGTGGCCATATCTTCAAATCGCAAACATTTTTATCTTTTTGATTGCTAATCTTTAAGTACTACATGTGCAGAAACAGATACAATTCCTGGGATGGTTTCTAAAAGAATTTACTTCATTTATTACCCAACGTTTTCGCCAAAATCACCAGACATCAAGGGGCAATATTTTTGTAATCTTTCTTAGAATCGATTTAAATACAAAATATTTACATGCTGGGTATTTCAGAAGATCCAAAAGATCAGGTAGTATATAAAAATAAATTCAAAATTATTTCAGCGCATTGTATGTATTACAAGACATAAGTAGCGTTGTGACTTCTTAACAAAAATTAAAAAAAAGAGAGAAAAAAGAAAATCAATTATATCATAAAACAAGAAATTTTAAATTTTCCCCACATTCAACATTAAAATTTCCGCGAACTTAATCCGCTTAACTAATAGGTTGTTCGGAAAGTCATTTCGCGAGTTTACACATATTTCCATAATTCGATATATTTAATCTTTAGGTCGTCTTAATATAGATATAATATTTTAACAGTCGTCACCAGTTAATGACGTTGATGTGACGAAGCAAATCTCTTTCTGTAAGAGTATACGCCGACTTTTGAAATGAAGCCGGGGTTGAACCTGATAAGTTTAATATGATTTTTTTTTATCATCTTTGGCTTCAACTGGCCTCCGTGAACGTCAAAATTACCGGATCGACGTTTTACAAAGCAGGAGTGGCACAGTTTTGATGTTCTGACAATACATCCTGTGTTCCGCTAAAAAAAGCAAAATATGCCGAAAATCCTGCTGTTAGGGAACACCAATCAAGAAGAACCAAGCTCTGCTATATAAGCTCTTAAAATATACAAGTGTAAAGATGGCTGAAGAAAAATTCAATAAAACCTTTTGTGGAAAAAGGAAATGAAATAAGTTTCCGAACAACCCAATAGAAAATCTTTGCGTTTATCGCATAGAAAAAGATATAAAAAAAGGCGAGAAAATGCAAAACGTTCATTACACAATTTTACTTCATTTAGTGAAGATCATAAGTTACAATTATCGATAGTGAATAATAAACAAAATAAACTAATAATAGATAAATCAATTGTTTAACAGCTCATCCTGTCTCCTTATTTATATATATATATATATATATATTCGATATTTTTATTACGGATTAATACTAACTGGACTGAATAACAAGAACTTCTAGAATTTTAGTTGTGCAGGCATATCAGAAGGTGAGTTTGATCTGAAAAATCCGACATAAGATTTATAAAAAAGTTTCTACTCAAAGTAACTCCTATGTACTAGTTGATCTTTATGCTCTATCACCGAATATCTCTTAAAAAGTTACAAAGCGTTAAAAATCTTTATTTCGAATTTTTATTTATTTCCTACAGATGTTCGCAAATCTTGAGTTGAATTTCAAAACACATTAAAAATGTGCATATAAATTGAATAAATCAGTTCGGTAACAGCTTTTAATTTGCAAAACACTTGAACATCGTGATATTTTCCGGTTTCTGTGTACATCTAGAGCCTAGAGAGACGAGCCTATCTTAACCTCGACTTATTTTAATTCTAGTTTTCATTTTAAATTATTCCGCATCAAGTAGTTATCCAGTTTTTCGGCTAAATCCCAATCTCGGCAATAGAATGGATACCGATGATGTGGAATCTACATCGAGCAGTGCAATGTCTAAGATTGGTGCTCTCTTCACATTCACTTCACCGGCTGTTAAGAAATTGTTGGGCTGGAAACAAGGAGATGAAGAGGAAAAGTGGGCTGAAAAAGCTGTCGAT
>KK351016.1:2811085-2947181 GCA_000671755.1 Glossina brevipalpis | reverse complement strand
GGGACAAGACAAGGCCCTTTCTAATTCCTCTATGGCTCCCTGACGTTTCTTAAGTTTCTTCACTAAGCTATCGACAGCTTTTTCAGCCCACTTTTCCTCTTCATCTCCTTGTTTCCAGCCCAACAATTTCTTAACAGCCGGTGAAGTGAATGTGAAGAGAGCACCAATCTTAGACATTGCACTGCTGGATGTAGATTCGACATCATCGGTATCCATTCTATTGCCGAGATTGGGATTTAGCCGAAAAACTGGATAACTACTTGATGCGGAATAATCTAAAATAAAAAAAGGTCATACATTTCACAAAACTAATGTAATCATACTAAATGTAATTATACTAAAAATCAGAGTTACTTTTGCAGATACTACTTTGCATTTGTGCTTAAAATTTACCCGCCCACAAAAATGAACATAAATTAGTTGAACTTTATTGATTGGTTAACTGGATAGGAATTAAAAAATAGTCAATAGCAAGTTTTTGTTTTTTGAGTAGAAATTAAATGTGCGTAAAAAGCCCCACCTCCGTAGGCTCAAACGAAAACGCTTGCTAATGCAAATGTGTCAATGTCTCATAAATAATCACTTGTTTGAGCAAATTTGTATGCGCAATATATTCAATATAACGCCTGACTACATGTGAAATTTTTAAATTTAAGATGAAAAAGAAATTGTGAGCATTTTATTATATTTCATTATATAAATATTTGGCGAAGAATTAATAAAGGTGCGTCTATTTTAAGTTCTTCTTGATGTTGCAGAGGGACTACCTATTTGTATCCGAAGTTATTTATAATTCGCCCGATAATTTCTACGAATTAATATTTATGTAAACTGAAATTGGCGAAATGCTTTATTGGACAGTACGGTATTAGATGCTCAAAATTTAGTAATCTCCCTCGAAAAAGTTCACATCCTATGACACAATAAATGTCTCTTACGCTAATAAAATGGTCGGAGAATGTTAATTTGAAAACATGAAATAAATTGAAGATATCATCGAACCTAACAGACTATTTTAAGAGTTACATTACGTAGCTGAAGGTAGAAATTTCGGAAAAGCATCCACATTTCCAAAAAAAAGGTCGTTTCTCAAAGACAACGGGTTATCTCGGACTCATTTTCATAGATTTTCATGGCGATAGTTTACGAATTACGGTTACAATTGCTTGACCATTCCGCTTATTCCCCAGACTTAACCGCAAGCGAGTTTTTTGCTCTCTAAGAGAGATTTTTGTTAAATCATGAGGTTTTCGTCCTCCTTGGTAACTATTTGGATAATCAATTAGTTTAGTAATAAATTTCGGCCGTTTTTTGTCAAAAATGAAGAATTTGTTGTGAAAAGACGGTACATCACGTTTTAGTCAAAGCAGTGCCTTTCACTAGTTGGCAGCTATCCATCTTTTAGACAAAATATGAAGGTCGTAAGGGAAAGATAGCAGGTCGTTTGAAGCCACCTGTTCAGTATCGTTATAAGAATGGAAACCTCACTCGACCGTTCAATGAATGATCGATTGTGGCCATTTTTAATCAAAAGGTACAATGGGGCCGATAACACATTCCAGCTATACAGAATCGAATCTCGTTGCGCTGAAAATTTACGATATCAAGACTTTTGAAATATAGCGCGGGGTTTTTGTCATAACTTCGTTAGTCATTCTTCAACAGCGTTCCTTAATGATGATCCTATTTGGTTGGTATAAACCATAATATACTCCATCCAAATGAGCGCCTCAAATGGGACCGCCATGCACATTCAACTTTATCGTCCATATGAATGGTTCGCCTAGACTCCAATATTTTATTTGTGCTTTGAACATCGTAATGATTTAAAGTCATTATGTTTAGAATTAATTACTAATAATTAAATTTGTTGCAAATGTTCGCGCAACACTTCACATTTTCGCCCTTAAAAGAATTATATGATGCTGATATGCACCCACTAATACTTCAAGGTTATGTTATTATCAGATGACCAACTAAACTTACGATATTACATTTTATATCTGACAATTTCAACAAAACTTTTTGGTGCAACAATCTTTTTTCAATCGACGTTTTGAAGAAAAAGACTACACGTATTGTAGGAACCAGTTAAAGAAATGGCAGCACAGCTGGGAGCAGCGCTTATAATGAAACTATGTAGAAAAGAAAGACTGTCTGGTTTCTTTCTCAGATCAGAAACTTTTCCGACAATCCTCGTAAAGTAGTAGGAGAATATTTATTAGAAAACAAATTGAAAATAACTGTCCAACTTAAGAGAACACAATTTATTTTGTGTTATTGAGAGAAACTTTTAAAATGTAAGTTCAATTTAATCAATTCTGAAGTCGTCTGTAACCAAAGATTTTCATGTTAAATTTCTTTTACTTTTGATGTTATTGATATCAATAAATATTTGACAGAGACAGATCTAATTGACTCGTATGAAGCTTAATGAGCATTTAAATCATTTTTCTGGTTATAACTTAGGATGAAAAAAGAGAGCAAACATTTCAGTACAGTGCCTATACGTCACTATGTTTTCCAAGGAAAGTTTAAAATTATATGGATACCCGGGTATTTTTGATTGTTTATTATTTGAGTAAATTTCAACAGAACGAAAAATTATGCCACCTTCACTAGAAGTAGTTCGTGTTAAGATCTTACTTTCACAACCCCAGGACTACGTACGGTTGTAATTGATTTTCCAATAGTTATATTTCGCTGCATCTTATCGGATTCATTTGAATGCGAAAAAATTGATTTTATAAACTCTAAGTTACTGTGCACTTCTCCACTGACTCTTCCATAAGGTGAAATGGTAACCCGCCTAAAAGTAGATCCCTTTGTTTGTTTATTTGTTTATTTGTGAATATTAATACTTTATAGAGGAGGAACAAGGCAGAAGAGAGTACATATCTTAGCCCAATTCTATTATATAGTTATTTAGATACCCGATACTCCAATATAAAGTCGAAGAAGGTGCTCCAAGTAGAAGGTGGTCCAAGAGCCTTAGTTGCTTTCTCTCCAAGTAAGCCAGTACGTCATTAGCTAGACAAGTTTCCAGATGACTCGCTCTTATCTCCGGCAGAGGTTGCTATGGAGCTCGCCCAGTGTAGTAACATGATGGCAGAAAAAGTATGGTATGATTCTTAATGGTGGTAATAATATGGATGATTGTGATTACTCTTAATGGTGGATATCACTCTAACTCCTAGTTGGCGTTATATTTGATTTCTACCAGAATCAAATAGTATTGTTTTTAAATATGTACAAAGTTTTTTAATTTTAGAGAAGCGAAAAAATTTTTCTGAAATATTTTATAAAAAGAAATCTCACCAATTCAAATACATATTTCAAAGCGATTAGATTATTGAGTAAGTTATTAAGTCAATTACATTATTAAGGTCTCGCTTCTTTACTATATTATATTTAATGCAGCTTTTTATCGAAAACATTAATCAAAAATTTCGCATTAAAAATATTAATTATAATGCGGCTTATGCTTGCACTAGAATTTTTTTAAAATCAATTAAGAATAATTTTTATTATTTTTAGTGTTTGATACGTTAAAAACAATCTTTCCCCCGCAAACCAGTTCCCATCGCCTATATATGGAACTAAGGAGAAGTTTATTTGATTAGTCTGATTAAAGAAAAAGTGTAGGGGTATAGTGGGCTGATCTGGAATGTAAAACTGTAATGCAATGTATTGTTGAAAAGAGAAATCTTTCGTAAAAATGTATTCGAGAACTGGTTAACATTGAAATGTCAAATAATTTTGTTATGCACTATTTGAAAAGCACCACAGAGCAACTTAATAAAATTCGTTGAAGGAAGTTGCTGTAGGTTTTTTTTTTTTTAAGAACAACAGCGATAAGTAATAGATGTTCAACCTAAGCTTTGGATCATTCGACCGATACAAACAAATAAGTTATTCATCTAATTTAACAAGATGCATGCCGGACAAGCTAATGGGTAAAATTAAAAATTTTATTGCCACAAGCAAGCGCTTCAAAGGATCTTATGAAAGAAGTTTTCATCACCGGAATTTTTTGCATAATTTCCAATAATTTGAAACTGTTGAGTACACAATTAAACCGGAATTGTATTCAAAATATTTGAAAACAGCACCAAAATTGTCTGTTAATATTACAGAACTCTATATAGCCAAGCTTGTGTCTATTGCTAAAGAGCTTCTCTTCCACCCGTTGAACATCTCTTGCTGGCAAATTTTCAAATTAACCGACGATTTCATTTAATACAATTAAAATCATTGTTGACTAACGTTTTCGCTTTACCACGATTAGGTCTAAATTTATTCGATAATACCAATTACTTGAAAATAAACCAACGGATGGTAACAGATCTGTTCAATTATTGTCATCTTTTAAAATTTTCTTAAAATTAGAACCGGCAACAGATGGGAAAAGGGAGGTGACTACATCGATCTATCGTCTCTTGTCGATTGATTGTTTAAAACCTCTAACACGTTTTTCTGGGTTTTACAAACGTAATGAGAAAATTAATATAAACATTTTAAACAACAACATATTTAATATTCAGTAACTTTCTTAATCGATGTTTCTTTTGTAAATATGTAGTTGTTGTTGGTGTTATTTATTTATTTATTATTTTTTAAACATACGCGCGCACGTTTGCTTCGTTGATTAATATTCAGGTACGGATGCGCACATTATTAAATTAATCAATCATAAACACGAATACAATGACTCTTTAGTGATAAAGAAATAAAAACATTAACAATAAATTTATAAAACTTCCGCTCATAATGCGAATCAAAGAAGTCTTGAAAATCTGCCACTGATGGCATTAGTAGCATTAAACGAAAGTAAATAAAAAAAAAAAAGAGACAGTGTTTCTTAAAAAAATATATATATATAAACAATTAATTAAATATAGCACGAAAAAAATATTTTTTTCAAAACACGTACACATATTGAACCTAGCGAATTATTGCAATTTAATTCCACAAATATATATATATATATATATAAGAAAAAAGAAAGATTTAATTCTCCAGACCCTCCGCGCAGAGGACAAAGTTCACATTTGCAACGGACGCTGACTGTAATAGTTCTGCGATGATTAAAATTAGTTTTTTCATGCTTTGCATACGAATTCCACTTAACGATCGAGCGCCCAATCGATCGTTCGATGTTCAATTTAATTTTTGGCACATTATTTATAACGTAACGTTTGACAAATCTATTAAAAGATGTTGCAGGTAATCGGAAATGACATTTGCCGTAGTGGCGCTATGCTGATGATAAATATCAAAGTAATAAAACGAGGAGAGAAATTAAAATAAAAAAAAATAAAAAACCAAAAAAAAAACAGAAATCAACACAAAAAAGCACGCCGCGAACTATAAGACTAAGGAAGTTGTTGTAAACGATTAACAGACCGATTAACGACTGACTGTGTGACTGACTAAATGTGCCCCTTTGGGTAGTAAACGAAAGAGCGAACAAATGAACGAACACATAAACACTAAAATAAAATAAACGCGCGATTGAATGATTGACTGACTGACTGCTGCACTGAACGAGTTACTGAATGAGTAAATGACTGCATGGTGGGGCAAATCGGTTGCCGAGCTAATAATGAGTGACATGTCTAGTCTCTAGATTTACAATTCAACTAATGTTCTACTCAATTCTAATCTACACCTCATATGAACAACACATATGTGTACACAGTTATGTTCAAAATAATAGCGGAATGAGAAATTTTTAAGATTATTTTATATCAATCTTTTTTACAATTTATTCTTTCTTCCTTAACGTTCCTTTTCCTTTCACGATTTGGCTATAACATCAATAATAATAATTGCGAGATAAGTGATACGTAGGTGGATACAAATACATGAGCGATATTTGCCTAGACACACGCTCCATATAGTATACATAATCCTTATACTTGTAAGATTATTTTAGATTTTTTAACGCTTACTGTCCGTTTCCAGGTACATAAAATCCTATCGGACCGCTTATGATTTTAAAAAAAATGATGACACATAAAACTTAGCTCGTTTACTTTTACTTTGAGGTCAGAAATCTGTTTTCGAAACGGGTGCGGTCCGCCAGCTGTAGACAAAAGAAAATGTCCAATAATTAATAAAAGCTATTGGGCTAAAACTCGATAGAAACTTTTACAAGGACTACCTAAAACCTCGTTGCAAAAAACGATGATGCTCATAATAGAGAAAAATCCCTGCCCTAAAGCCTATTAGAACCACCGTGTTTCGAAACTTGACGCAAATATTTTCTAGGCCCAGACAGTTCAGAAGTGGTCTTAATCGACCATTTGGAACTGAGGTTTCAATGTTTATTTGAAATATACTTCGACCCCAATTTTCCCCAACTGCTATTATTACAAACACAATTGTACCGTATGTCCTAATAGAACCATCGATCTAAAACCTGACGCAAATATTTTCTACAGCCAAATAAAAAAGTAATCGATGATTGCAATGTTTATTTGAGATATATTTCAACTCTAACTTTTTCTCATTGCTATTATTCGAAACATGATTGTACCAGCACCCTTATAATGAGGATGCATTTGTAACTTTACAAAGCATTATTTGCCATAACATCGTATATGTCTTGTGCTCATAAGCCAAATATAGCAACATAAACAAAGTTATTGTTTTATTTTTCGTTTAATTCAAAACAATATGCAAAACCTTCAATAAGAATCTGAAGATATGGCAAGAGTGACAGCATAAATGTTTATGATTATTGTTTATCATAAAATGTGTCTTTAATCCAATAGCAGTAAACAAGCATTAATCTCATATCGCCAGTAGAAATCAAAACAAATTGATAAATACTGACGGAAGCAATTTGAATTGGTGATGATTACAACTATTAATTTCTTGAGAAATTTTTAGTTAAGTAAAATATCAATCAAGACAAAAAGTTTTCAAGTTTTCAAACAAACTTTCATGCTGACTTTGAACCTCATGAAAAATTTTTGAAATTTGACAAACGTTTTAAATAAAGTGTCCGCAATAAGAACCTTAAAGAGATTTTTATGAATGGAACACAAAACTGTTTTCATATTTGAAAATGGTTTACATAAAAGGAAAATAACCGCATTTTCCTCCCAAAATGTATGTAACACTCTCCCCAGCTTTCCCACTAGTTCCTTCCCAATGATAAATTATCTTGAGACTCGGCACTAAGTGTTTCAAAACTACTACCGCAATTGTCTCGTTAAAAAAGATCTTATTAACCGTTAGTATACATTTATATCGATCGGATAAAAAGTTTTGCGGTCCACAAAGAAAAATATCTAAGAACTAGAACAGTTGTAAAAACGTTGATCATCGCTCAAACAATAAACTCTTTATCCCTCATTAACTCATTCGTAAAATGCGCTATAAAATTTTGAGAAGAAAAGAAGAAGAAAACATTTGGTTTAATTGAGAAGTTCCAAATCAATAGAAAATAAATTAAGCTATAACTTGCCAATATGGATCCATTTAATACAAGCAGGGAAAGCCCGAAATCTTATGAATGAAATTTCTGGTGAATAATGCATTTTTTTTTACATATTCTTAAGGGTTCCAAGAGTCAGAGTCAAAAAAAAAAATTGTTTTCTTGTCAATATATATATATTATATATAGGTATATAAAGAATTGTGAAAATTAATCATTTAATGCTTTCAAAAGCAACATAAATTTCTCCCTTCGAAATGGAAAACATTTGACGAAATCCAAGCCAAAAATCATCCTCTACGTAAACGCCATAATAGCATTTTTTCATGGAAATAAAACAGGACTTTCCTTCTTACCTTATAAATCGAATTGAAAATTTTTTTTATGTATAAATTCAAAAACTGCAAAAAAAACAACAAAAATTCCCCCTAAATGCACGAATATCCTGCTAAGCTGTTGAAAAGTGTGAAGCATGTCACAACAAAACATGAAAGACTAAACAAAAGCAAAATCGAAAGAAAAAAAGAATTCCTTAATCAAAAACTAAAAGGAACAATAAATTGATTGCAACACAAATGGCAAAACAATAACAAAACAAAACAATACAAAACAATACAAAATGCAGTCGCACGGGTACGTTTGCGTGTGTATTTGTGCACATGTTCGTAATTGACTTGCACAGCATTAGGCAGTCAGTCAGTCTTTGGTGCGCCATCTCTCGCATGCCTATTTTGCATATTTCGACTAATTTGCATGTCAACAATTGTCGATATGTCACGTACACACGTCCACACAGCAAATGGAAAAATGTACACATACAACCGCATACATAGAACAACAACTCCATCACCCCCAAACACCATAAAAATATTAAAGCGAACAACGAAGTTCCATACAAGACTATGTGTATATATAGTGTGTGTGATATAGTACATATTACAACATATTAAAATTAAAGTTTGTTTTGGGCGCCGCCTGCAATTTAAAGAGTGCAAGAAATAATAAAATGCGAGAGGATTAAATGCATTATGAATCGAATTTTGAACGCCCATCAAATGTAAATATTACATACGAAATAAATGCTTATATGTGTTAAAAGTAAGACTCAGACTTGAAAATATTGTAGGCTTTTTCCTTCTAATTCCCTCGAATTTCCTAACTCACATGAGCATCGAAAGGGATCGAAAGCATAAGGAGGGAATAAATTGGACAGCAACGGTGGACAGAAGTTATACAAATAAAACTTCTTTAAAAAGAAATACAATGTTTTGGAAAAATAACATAAGAGATTCCATTCAAAGTATTATAGATCGCTGTCTAGTAACGGGGTACTGGTCTCGGGCAAACTCCGATTTTTGGGTACCGAAGATCCACTCTGACCAAAACAAAACATAAAATAGAAACTCATCAGAAAAGCGAATTTCCATTCAGTGTTGCCACTCCATCCAAGAGGAATTCTAATGGTCCCGAATTTATGTTTTTGGGTTTTCGTCGATACTCTCGTTTCCAGCAACTATATTTTCAAGAGATCGATCGATCCTGCAAAACTTTTTGACCACTCTTTGAATAGTTGACACATTACGCCGACTTTCCTGACAGAAAATTCCGGAAAGTTTGCGAGCGGTCTCAGCGTCATTTTCCCTATTTTTGTAATGTATTTTCACAATTATAACGCGTTCTTCTTTTGTATAGAGTTTCATTTTTAACCTGACACCTATTGAATTTCAAAGTTGCCACTTGCATGAAAAAAAATTGTGCATTCTTATTGAGATAACCTCTGCAAACAGATGACGAACACTTTCATTCCATAAGAATCAAGTCAAATGCGGCCGTTATTTATTTTAGTGCATGGCTTCATATCACTAACTGTTTTTGGTAGCATTTCCCGTTAAAGACTTGTCCTTCATTGCAAGAAGTATATTGAACTTGCTCATCGAATGAAGATTACTCTAACCTGTATGATGGTTTTTCACGGTTACAATAGTGTGACCTATCCATTTTTTTGTCCCAAGGAAAGTAACGTTTGCAGCACATGATGTTTTTTTTTTTGGCATAGACCACAAATTATTTAAAGCTACCAAAAAGTATCTTGTGCAGACTTCAACAAAATAAGACGAGCAATGATTCTTTATTATAAGGATTTTTAGGTTATGGGCCGCGAGGTGATTTAATTCAAGTAACGACTTCCTTTGTAATCGCTTTAAAGCTCACTTGTCTTCCCTATCGTTACCGAAGTGAAAAGAAAGAAAGAAAAGAAAGCTTTAAACTACTCAAGAAGGTTAAGGTCCGAGAAATTGCTATGACTTCTAGACCGTCGTCAATACAATATTATATATAATAGCATAAACAATATCGTATATCATATACGTGTATATGTATATTGATATATCTCCATAATAATTTTAAACATTTTATTATAATTGATTACATTAATTTATTTGAGAAAAAATACAAACTATCAACAACCATTGCAGGCTTACCAAATTATGTAAACTTAAGTGGAACGTAAAATTTTCGCAATGGCTTCGATGCTATGATAACACAACAGATTTAAAATTTACTAGAAGACAAACCATTCTCACTATTTCGTTTAACTTGTATATGTACTCCCGTCTATGTTTGTTCTAATTTTCAGAATAATATCTGCTATGAATTTTACTAAGCACTATCGCTTTTTGTTCGCAGTAGGAGAAGGACGAATAACAAGTTTATCTAAAAACTAAGTAATCTTTATGAAGTTCTAATAAAAAATTGTAAAATACTTTTATATTGAATTGATTTATACAAATTTGTGTACAATGAAATATCACGACAAAAAAGCAAGTGGGAAACACTAAGACCGAATGAAGCCGATTAATAAATACCCTATACCCTATTCGCCCTCGGCTAACACAATTCTTCTCTCACCTTTGTCATAAAATAGTAAAAATTGTATCTCATTGTCTTATAAAGACTTACTTTTCATAACAAACATTATACGGAAGGGGATACAGCAAATAGACCATCATGTCCAAATTTACCATCTGTCTAATTGAAATCCTTTTAAATACATAAATACATACAAGTGGTATAGTGTATAAAAATGGATTAATGAAAGACACACTTACTCGCTTATTCTGCTTTTCAATTGATTTGAATGCAGAATTGTTGATACAAGTGCTTATTGCATGCATGCATGCATGCAAAAAAGAAAAAAAAAAAAAGAAAAAAAAAATACGACCACATTAACCAAAAAGACCGTATTTTTTTCAAACATACGACAGCACGTATCGCACGTATATGAAAAGAGATGGTAATCGCTCATCATATCTTAGCGCCTGCACTAAGCAAAACTTTAACATAACATGATATGCACATTCGTATGTAAACTTATGTAAATATATAATAGTATGTGTACACGTATCGTATGTATACATTTTCGTTGTGCATATATTCTCAAATAAGTTTCGAGTTGTTTGCAAGTTACTGATTGTTATTGTAATTGCACTGATAGCAGTTAACTAATGCCAAACACGTTCGAGAATGAGAAGAATTAAAAAATTATGTATTTTTAAGGACAAATAATCACGAAAATAATACCAATAGAAACTAAACTAAATAAATCAGAAATCGATAACGCATACATACATTTGCATATGAAACTAATCAGTACATAAAGCAGGAGAGACTAACTTACTGATATCCTTGTTATTACGTTTTTTACGTTTAAGGAAATTTTCAAAATATTAACTGCAATGTCACAAGCAAACGGTAGCAAACCTTATGTAATTTAGACTCATAAGCTATTGATGGGGAAATCTGGACACTTTTGACGTTTCTTTTTTTTTTACTTATCACCAAGGATGGTATACTTTTTTACGATATTCTTTTTAGAATGATTTAAAAATAATAAATTTAAACGCGTAAATACGGCTAAAACGCTTATTTAATGATTTCTTTACTAAGAGTATTCAACACTTATTGATGTTTTTATAAGGGTGGTATTGCCTTGTTTGCCTTGTAATTAATATGAATTTTCTATATAAATTATAAATGATTATATGACTTTTTCAACAGTAATTATTCAAAATTTGCTTTATGCACCCTGAACATGAGTATAAAATTTTATTGTAAAAGTATTTTATTCGAAAAAGAGGGAAGAAAAGAAACATTTTCGATTTCGAAATCTAAGCAAATGATAACAATTTACGAACAATATTGATTGGTTAACTAAGATCCATTTAAGTCCATAAACGGGTAAGTGTTTTTTTACCAAAATCTTACTAATAAATTATATGAATTGTTAGGTTCTAAAATACGGCCTTTAGATTTTACGTTAAGTTGGTCGTCGTAGGTTAAGTTTCAGATCAAAAAGCACCAAATACCGGATAGATTATTTTTATACCCACCACCGAAGATGTGTAGTATATACATTTTATAATTTTGTTTGTAATGCCCAGTAGGAAGCTTCAGAAATCTCACAAAGTATATATATTCTTGATCAGCAACAAATTTAAAAGAGATTTAAGTATGTCCGCCTGCTCGTCCGTCCGTGTGTGGTAAACATTTTCCTGGCCGCAAAAATGAAGATATCGGATTCAAATTTGGCAGAAACATTGAAAGTTCTGCTAGACAGGTTTGTATTGAGAATGGGCTAAATCGTTCGAAGGACGTGCCCAAAATGCAAAGCAGACTGAGAACACCTGTGCTTTAAAAAAGAAGTTGGGTTTTTTGCTTGTTTCTGATAACCGTAAGCAAACAGATCTATAAAAATTTCAACTTTTATTGAGTTAGCTGTTCTCTAGTGTCGGCCCCACCTATTTGATATTGATATTTTTTGTGATATTAACAAAGACGCTTCAGAAACCACACAAAGTATATATATATTTGATCAGTATGAAATTCGGAATCCATCTTTCCGTCTGTCCACCTATCTATCAGCTTAAGTGTGTATTATCTGTGAGAACGATTTTCTCGGTCTCAAATCTGGATGCAATTTGGCAAAAACAATGAAAGTTGTTTCACATAATTTGGCATTGAAAGTGAGCCTAATCGGCCACAGGCCAGGCACAAATTTGTTATGAGTATTCTTCATTACATTTTTCTCTATCTAATAAACATTTTTGTATACAACTGCTTTTTTTTTTTAAATTTTTAGTGTCATTTCAAATACACACAAACTAGCATCTGCCATAGACACTGTTTAAAGTTTTGACTTGTGTTCTTTATAGACATACTGTGTGCGTATATGTGCATCACAGTAGTAGTACTTACTTAAAAATTCCTGACAAACCAACAAAATTAACTGTAATTATGATCAGAATGCATATAAATGCATATTATTTTGTAAGGTAATGCGTAGAAAAGTCGCACAAAGTGATCGAGTGTAAACGGCAAGTGTGACTAGGCGCCTGTATTACAAGTCACGCTAAATTCACGCAAAGAGTTCCAAGAATTTTCAAACAGTTTACTGTGACTTTTCAGAAATCCAGACAGACAGACATATGAACAGAAATGGTATGGAAGAAATAGAAACGAACATAGCGGACAGCAGATGTGGCGACAAACTGTAGAGAGGAATATGGCTTCAACAACCAACAAATACAACAACTCAACTCAAAAAAGGAATCATGGATCATAGCAAAAACGCAGAAACGAGAAAAAAAAAAGAACAGAAACAATGTGACATAACAGAAATAATTGCAATGAACAGTGAAGGAAAATAAAAAATAAAGACAAAAAGAAATCTTTACATTTGCCTTGCAATGTGACTTAAGTCCTCATCAAATAAAACATACGAAGATCGCTATTTCTTACTTTTAATTTTTAAATCAATCGATCTTAAGTGATTTTGAAGATAAAATTAACGAAGAAATTTTAATAATTTGTAATATCAGATCTCGGTTTTCTTAATTCAAATTTCAAGTTTCTCAAAAAATATTCATATTTTGTATTTTTCATCGAGATTCTCGCTTCATATTTCGTGTTACCAACGCCATAACAAAGTTTGTGTACATTCGTCTTACGCGAATGGCGAATATAAAAATAAGTTGGAACACAACTGCACCATCAGAAATCGGCAAAATATAAAGTACCATAACAACGAGCACACACACACAAGTATCACAAGGCAAATGTAAAGCATTAACCAAAACAAATGCAATTCCATGAAGTATGTAATGTATGGTACAGAGCAGTCAGTATGAATGCACATATGCACTCGCGCAATATACGCAAAGAGAAAAGTAAAGGAAAATTGTAAATACCAAACAATCATAGAAATACGTATAGCCAAGGCTTGTGTAGTAGCATTCATAAAAAACAAAGTATTCACCATCGATAATATACAAGAAGTAAGTGTTACGTATGATACACATACCCGGGTGAACAAGCGCTCCACAACTAAATGGTAAATGTTATCCATTGTGCTTTACCATTAAATTCATAAAATGCAGTGCAAATGCCTTCACCGTTCCTTTGACTGTTATTATTATATATTTCTATGCCCACCATTTACATCCCTTCTAATTAAAAACACTCATAATAATGCTAAGGTTCTTGAAATATTATTCAATATTTAGCGAAGAGCACAAAGATTTTTTTAAAATGTCATTTTAAACATTAAGTAAGAAACCATTTTTACACCCACCACCGAAGGTGGTAGATTCACTTTGTCATTTTGTTTGTAATGCACATAAGCAAACTTCGGAGATTATATGTATATATAGAGAATATATATGCATATTCCTAATCAGCACCAAATTTAGAATCGATTTAAGCATGTCCGTCTGTCCGTCTGTGCTAAACATTCTCTTGGTCGTAAAAATAAAGATATCGACTTCACGAAATTTGGCAAGAACATTAGAGATTCTTGCACGCAGGTTGGTATTGAAAATATTCCAAAAATTTCCACGTGTGTTCCGTGAAAGTGGACAAAATCAGCTTCATCCGTCATCGTATCTTCATATTTAAGACTCGAAAGGAAACTTCAGAAATCTCATGAAGTATGATTAACACCAAATTCAGTATCCATTTAAATATTTATCCGTCCTTCCGTCTGTCAATCTGTTTGCCCGCTTATCTGTGGGTTGTCCTGTTCGTAGTAAACATTTTTTTGGAAGCAAAATCAAAATATTGTGCAACATAACTAATAAATCTTTTTTCTGGATTTTTGCTCCTTACTGACAAACTGCACAAAATATATAAACAAAATAAAACATTCGACGTGTGTTCTATAGAAATGACAAAAATCAGCCACGCCCATCTAATATTGAAGAGTTGTTTTATTTAGTTTTGTTCTCTTTTTTTTACTTTTGCAATAAAGCTAATGAATATAAAAGATTCGGTCATAGCCGACTATAACTTTGTTTGCTTTTTTTTTTATTTGCAACGGACACTTCATTTATCACCGAGAAACAAGGTAATCACCGTTTTGTCTTTTAATAAATTACTTTTCAAAATAATTTAAATAAAATTATAATATTTTATTGATTTCGCTTGATATTGTTTACATGACGAAATTTTTTCCCTTTGCTTCAGCTTAAGTTAATGTAAATGTACTACAAATCATCGCGTTAGGTTATGTTTGGCTGTGCTTCTACTAATTTTGCAAAAAGACATTATCAAAAGTGCCCGTGTTGAATGAATGTATACCTTGGCTTATAGTCATGTTTATCTAGACCATTTAACATAAGTGATCCAAGTAATCCACTTATGTTCGTTCCAGCAGCTTATTTAGATGGTGTGAAAGAGTGAACACAATAATAGAGACCTAGATTTTTCTATTGTTCCAATCCTATCTACAAACAAGTCTACTGCAATAGTTAACTTTAACGAGAAAAAAATATTATAGTTAGGTAACGTCGACCATGAATATAATAGAATTTAAGACCAATAAAATATATATTTACGCCAAGCTAAAGAAACAAGTCAAAACACTATATAATCGAGTCGACTTTTAAATATTCTACATCAGTTCGCTTGTTTTCGTGAATATTTCACCAAAAAGTACATTTTGATTTCTGTTAAAACCTAGACTTTTTTAACATGTAAAGTCTTACTTTTGATAAAAACGATTATATGGAAGTGGGTTCAAAAAATGATCCCATCCAATCTAAACATTTTGCAATTAGTTTACAGCCACAATATTTCAGTTATATGGGGAATCGCTGTAAGAATGATCCGATCGGATTCGCTTTTTGTAGCGTTTGTGTTTGGGCCCAAAAGTCTCGACTTTTTAAACTTAATGCAGGCGGACAGACAAGCTTAAATTAATTCAGAAAATGATACATGATATTGGTGATATTGATACAATAATTTGCGGATCTATCGTAAGTCCTTCTGAATACATTCATAAGAAAATTAATATATTCTGAACTACAAGCAGAACAGGGCATAACAATTATTGTTATTTTAATACGAAAATGAATCAGAAATATTGTTAGACGAAGGTATGTAGATTATTTAAAGTTCGTCTCTGCCCGACTATAATGCTCATAGTTTGCTTTTTCTTCGAAGCTGGTAATTAATGCGTAAACGTGTGGGGGTTGAGTTTATGTTATGTGAAATTTCTGTTTGCCAAAGATTTTTAAATCGCTCGGCTTTATTGCTCTGCTTGCATGAATGTTCATATAACAACAATGAACCAAAAGCCATAAGTATTTTTATAGAACCAAATGTGCTTTTCCAGTTTCCCTAAAGTTATTTTAAACAAAAAATAAAATATGATATCTACTTTAAACCCACACAACTGATAACTAGGGATCGTTATTTTTGTTACTTTTTAATAAATAAATATTTTTGCATGAATGCCCCTATATTAATTTATTGCCTCAGAGATTACTTCAGTTAAATTGTTCGTGAAACAATTCGAAGCAGCGATACATATTTTCAAATAAGGAGAGCAAATATTACGACTATATAAAAAAAAAAGTACTGCCGTTCTTAAAAAACAGACATCTCTGGGAGCAGCTGTTGGCGCATTTTGTGACTAAACTCAGTATATCAACCACGACAACCATTCCTCAATGACCCGAAACTCTTATACTTTGTTTACATTGAAGGTATTTCAATAATTTCGGATTTTTCTTTAGTTCAGAGAAAAATCATCCGAAAGGTCAAGGCTTCGTCATATAAACAAATATCAAATGAAATCAACAAAAGAAAATCTGACTTTCGTTGCTGTTATATTAAATCAATCATCTCACTGTCCACTCCAATGCTTTTCCTAAATTAGCAGGGAGCAGAACGTTTGACGGATATGTTGCGCAGACGTTTGCACGGACAGACGAGAATGCTCAAAGCGAACTTAATGCTGATCGAGAATATCTATACTTTATAGGGTCTCTGAAACTTCCTCCTGGGTGTTGCAAACAAATTGACAAATTCAATATACTTCTATCCTTTGGCAGTTGGTATAGAAGAGATAGCTCTCCAAGGAGACATATAGAAAGAATAAAAGTGTAGAAAAACGCTATGCGATGAAGGTGTATGACATAGGCGAAATTGTAGAGGCGGTTAAGAGCATAATTTCCTCTAATAGTTAAATATTTTTTATTTTCTTTTAAATTTTTCAATGATTCCTCCGGCCCAAAATACAGGGAAAAGTCTGACACATTGTGGATGCATTTGTTTTTCGACAATCACATGTGGGTTCTCTGAAACCCACATGCGGCAATTTTGACAATTTAGAGTTGAAGAAATTAAGTCAATATTCGGACCATATTCTGTACAAAATTTACGAAAACTTTTATTATTTTTGAAATATTGTTCAACAATGAAAACGCGTTGCTTTCTTGTGAAAGGCTCCATTTTTACTAACCCTGGACTGTCAACTGTCGAACTGTTTTCTTTTTTTTGTTTGCCGACACTTCACCGCACAAATGGCGGTAAATCGAAATTTTGCGTAAATTTTGTGACACCCTATAAAATAATAAGGTAACAAAATTACACGTTTTTTATAACGTATGTGAGGAGATAATTAAAACTAAATACATTAGAATCTTTGCTAATTGTTAAAAGGTCGACTCTGACTAATTTTTAAGCAACGAATACGAAAAATATTGATAACAAGGTCGCTACTTCTACTACTATACACGATATATTTTAGCTACATTATCTGATTCGAATGACTCTGCTTGAAAATCTTCCGTAAAAGTAAAGTCGTATATATTTTATGGATAAACAAAAAAAAAAAAACAAATTTTACGGTAAACAAAATTTGTGCCCATTGAACTAGAAACACACTAAAGTAAACAAACACCGAGACTGCAATTGAGACTGTCTAAGCACGCGTAGGTCGTTATTAGTGCACCCAAATAAACCACATAAGACAATCGCATAAACAAAGAACTAATATTAAACTCAACGACAACAATAACAACAACATCAATTTATGAAAGAAAAAACTGAAAAATCGGTTGCGAAATATTCTCTGGCAATTATAAAGAGCAAAATAAAGAAAAAAAATATTACATAAAATTCAAACCCAACCACAAACGGAACCACATTACTAACAACATGTATAACTTTTTATAGATTTCAAATTACATTAAATATATTGACTTTAATGCTTATCGAAATTTTGTTTTCTTTTTAAAACAAAACTTATTGTTAAGACAGCCATATTTATATGCAAAAATCTGCTGTAAATTATTTAAAGAATTTTTATAGAATCTTAGCACCGAAGGGAAAACTGTTAACGAAGCAGACCTTCTCACCGAAAGATTCTATGAAATGTTGCTAAAGGAAACTTCATAAGATACAATAATTTTGAAATAATTCAATCCAAGCTTTTTATAAAAACAATTTTCTATAGAAATACCTAAAGCAATGAAGCAAATCTGTATGCAGCAGCTAAGAAGCTGAAAATGGTTTGAGAACAACTAATAACTAACTTTTTATTCGGATCTTTAAGAGAAAGGTATCAATCGATCTTATTAACAATTTTTAGAAATTGTGCCTCCTTATCTACTATTTTAAAAATGATTTTGAATATTACGATAGCATTTGAAATATTTAAAATAATACTATTGCCGTAAGTTCGATTTTATATTATATTTGTTTAAATATTGGCCAATATGTATATACTACAGAGCAAGAACTTAGTATCCTATGTATACAATATGTACACAAGTAGATAATAGATTCTATTAAATGTAGATTTTACATGCTTTGATATAAAGCAATTAGGAAATATTTCCCCATTAAAATGTACATTTATCATTTGATAAAAATTCGGCAAAATTTATTCATTACCCTAGATTTGCATTCCAATAGTGGTAGCGTTCAAAAATACACATTAAAAATTCTAGAAAAATATTTGCTTAAGCAAAATTTAAATCCTATTCAGATTTACCCACAACTGTTTATCCCTTCGCTTCCTCCTGTTGTTCAAAAGTCGTAAATAGTTAGAAAATAGGTACAAATTAACCATTAATATTGCAAATAAAACGGCTGGCAATCTTAAGGGAAAATAGTCAATTTTTTTCTCTGCTGTGAAAAAAATTAAAAATAAAATTTAATCGTGAACAATTTAATCTTTGTTATATTTGTGCTTAAAGTGCAAAAGTTCTTGTGGTTAAACAATTTTTATCAAGTTCGCTGTGCCCTATTTGCTTTTGTGCAAATCAGGAGCCCTAGCGCTCTCTGATTAAACGTAGTGAAGTTGGCATCATCAACCATCTAACTGCGAAACGGCGTGGAATCAAAATAAATGCTTTGATATTAAAAAAAACAAAAATCAGCAGAAACTGACAATAAAAACCAGGAGTTCTTAAGTTTTTGAAGTGGAAGTGTTTCTCAATCTAAAAAAACTACATTATGCCCCGGGGCCGCCAGAAAATAGCTTAAACAGATTCTGTTGGCGGAACATAGTACAACGAAAAGAAAAAAGTACTAAGCTCGGATTATTCAGTGTTACCGGCCATTGACCAAACTCCAGTTAATAAAAAGTACATTATTATCCTCTCTACCGAACCTAACAAAAAATTATCTGAACTCAGTCCGTTCGGGATTAAGAAAGCACTAGACTGCATAACAAAAAATATTGACTCGATTTCAATTCTTCGAGATGGAAATTTACTCGTACTTTTAAAAGCCAAAGCTCTTGCAAATTTATGCATGGTTTCTTGTAAATTACACGAAAAACTTAATTCGGTCAAAGGGGTAATTTATGCTCCATGCTTGAACAATGTGTATCAAGGTGTAACTGAATTCAAAAAATTCACTAAACCTAGCATTGATGGACGAACTCGGTTCTCTACAGGTACCTAATTATCACTTTTAACCGTTATCGATCACCGTAAACTGTTGATGTGGCTTGGTACAAAAGCAAAGTTGAACTGTATGTCCAAAACGCCAAGAGATGTAAGATGAAAGAATTCACAGACTTGTGCTGGCTATGGTCTACCTTCACATGCAGAAGGTTGTACTCGGGCTTTTTTGTATCAATTATAATGATCAACATTCGGCATTAGATAAACAATGTGTCCACGTTACCTACAAATGCGCGAAATTCTAAAAATTAAAACTGAAAATGATTGCAGCATAGGAGAAGCACGACGCTGATACCGAGAATCTAATCCCGCTCTACAACCAACAAAAACATTTCTTATGCCGCGATCACATCACAAGTTAAACGTAATAAGCCTTGAACATCAACTTCTGCAAAAGAAAACCTAAATCTTTTATCTGCGGCAGCATTATAAAACAAACCGAATCACTCGGACGCGCCCACTATTGTTACTAACAAAGCCAACCTTTTATCCACGGCAGCATCATACAGAATTGAAACGACAATTATTTTGAGCGAAAAATTGAATTTATCATTCACTAAAAGCCTTGCTGATAAAGTCAACAATACAACAACCTTTCCGCCTAATACACCGATTACTTCTGGAACATTACCTCACAACCCCAAACAACAACAACCTACAAGTTATAATGAACCCAATCCTTCCATCAATCAAGATGCAATTTCAAAATATACACATTAATCTGCTCCAAACGAACACCGCAATTGGGATTCTTCCATTGTTAGGAAGAACAATTTACTAGCGCAAATTTGCGTCAGCGTCAACTCAGACAAAGAAATCCACATGTCAACATAACGAACCTTCCTCTTTCATGGCAACACAGTTAGGTAAAAGCTTCAAAATTTTACAATGGAACATCAAAGTACTTATTAATGCTGATTTTAATGATACCAATTAATGATTTTAGCCCCCCGTTTATGTCTTTTCAAGAGACTCACTGTAGGAATTCTTCTCATTCTATTCCACCCAAACCGTATAATGGATACTACCTGAATGCCGAACAAGATTTCTATTCAAAACAAGGTGTGGGTGTCTTCATAAAAACCCACAAACGCATTAGCTTCAATTCAAATATACAGGCCATAGCGATACAAATTAGGTTGAATATAAAATTTATGGTACTTTCACTTTACATCCCACCTGCGCAACCGTTTTCCCACCAAGATCTTTGTAATCTATTCGCGGCGCTTGCTCCTCCTCTGATTATATGTGGGAACTTCAATAGTTGGGCTCCGCAAAAAACAACTGTCGCGGTACTATTCTCGAAAAAGCCCTCATTCAAAGTATCCTCTGCATTTTAAATGATGGAAGACTAACATGCTTTTCAACTAATCACACTTTTTCGCACATTGATTTAACATATTGCTCTCCATGACTTCTTCCTTCAGTCTGCTGGTCTATTAATCTCACTCTTTCTAATTTCTTGAATAATACGGCAAAACAAGTTAAATTTCTCCAGGACAAAGCGGGTTGGGTTAATTACTCAAAACATACCGAATCCTTGCATAATGCAAGATCTTTCGACGGGAACTGCAACCATGACGCAGCCGTTATGACTAAATCCATCCGGACGGCTGCTCATCTCTTTATACCTCGGTCTCCCTGATTTGGAAAATATGAATTAAAAGCTAAGCTCATCCCCAAACTTCTCAATTTCAGCATTTCCGCTCTGGGCGAAGACGTTAAAAAATCTATTGCTAAGAAAACCAAAAGAACACCATCTGCGATTGACTGCTGTTTATATATTGCGAACGAAATGAAAATTCCTGGAAAAACTTGTCGATATTTTGGATTCAAATCTCCATGGGTGCTAAAAGGATACTCTTGTGATATTTCTCTGTCTAGGTACAAAAAAGAGCTTACCCCTATACACATCTTCAGAAACCTAGTCGAAGAAAAATTTCAATTACTGGAAAGGACGGTTGGCATCTCCTTTACACTGGCGGCTCTACATCCGTCGATCTTTTACCTGTTTTTGCCGTGGTAGACGCTTCAGGGCAAGTTCTACTAAATCGGATAGTTTACGAAAGTGTCTCGATATTCACAACTGAAGCGAGAGGTATTCTTCAAGCTATCAACTTTGCCAATAATAATAAGCTTAAAAGTATTATTATCACCGATAGCTTATCCATATTAAAAGCTATCCAAAATCCCTCAATTTCTAAATGGAACACCATTAACATAATAAAAAATACCATAACTACATCTGAAGAAAAGATTAGAATACTTTGCGTTCTTAGTCATTTCGGTTCAACAGGAAATGAGCCAGCTGATCGAGCAGCGAAGGCTGCAACTTCCGCACCTCTAATTATGGACGATATCATGGAAAAGTTGGACCTTCAAAGATACATTGCAACAAAAGTGAAGGAGAAAATAATGGAGGCTAATAAACAACATAATCATCCGCACTATTCTTCTATTAATCCGTACCTTTTTCCTCCAATATATCCAACTAATATTGGCAAAGTCAAGATTAGAACATTTACTAGGATTCGCCTTGGGCATACCATTGCAACACACCAATGGATACTTAAGAAATCTTAAGCCTCTATCTGCAACTGTGGACAAATTCTTACAATAAAACAACTTCTTTGCGACTGCGTAAATCTCACTCTTATTAGAAGAATCATATTTAGATCAACTAATCCCATGAACATCCTGAAATCAGCTACCGAACATAACTTCAATTTAATATATAACTTTATTAAAAAAACTGAGCTTAGTATTTAATATAAGTTTCTGAAAGAAGAGCCGATAGCCTATGATGCCACTGCTCATTTAATTTCTCTAATCTAAGAATAAACTTAATTAGTCTAGAAAATATAATAATAATAATAATAATATTGCAAATACAATCAAAAATATTACGATCGCGGACAAGGAGAATATTAAATGCTTAACACTAACACTTCGGCTAAAAAAATGTTTCATTTATTTTAGTGATAAAATACCGAAAATTATAAATTCCTTCTCCTAACCACAAAAGATATAGTTTTCATGCGAGCCTTATATGTGCTATGAAGCTCCAAAAAGTAATACTATATAATAAAAATTTGGTTTAATTAATTGTTATTCTAAATTACTATTTAGAGCAATAGTAAGCAACTTACGACTTTCTTGATATATAAATAATAATTTTTTGCAGAAAGATATATAAAGCAAAACTTTGAAAACATCGACCCATTCCTATACATATTTTTGACATTCGTTTCTTCGTCTAAAATGGCATATTTTATCGATTTTTCTTAAGGAATATTAAAAGTGTATAATGTTTCGTATAAAACGAAATTTTCAAAATAAGAAGTGATACTAGAAATCCAATCTTGAAACGATTCATTTTCAATAGATTTCGTCCTTAATCCGAAATACATCGGACATCAGACAAACAAACAATGACAGATCAGTATAATAAAATATGGCTTTATCTTAAGTGCTTCCGACAATTATCCGCATAAATTTCATATACCCCGTAACATAAGTGATATGGTCAATAGAAAGAGAAAGGACTTCTTGAAACCGTGTAAGAAGTAGAACCCAAAATGTATTTAACTTAATAAATTAAAATTTATAATTTGGAGCCTATTATAAATAAACTGGTAACATTTTTTTAATACACACATGAATTTGATATTTGACGTTTCAAATGGATGATTATTCTATAGTCACTCTACTGCCTAACTTTATTATCTTGCAAAATTAAGCGGAAATGCCTGAAGTAGACGAAAAAATTTAAAAAAAGAACGAACTTTAAAATTCGCTGATTAAATATGTATTAACGGTGTAGTTCTTTACATTTTTTTGTAGAGATTGGTTTTATTTTTAAATATTTTATGAATGTTTTGTTTACTTTCTGTACCTTGCAATATAATATGTACACAATGATAACAATGAATCCCAATAAAGTGATAAGACATTTAAAGAAAAAATTAAAAAAAAAAAAATGAAAACAAATCTTTACTACAATGTTAGTGTATACACTACGAGTCTGTTTTTATATTCGCTGATTTGCAGCAGGAGAACGTCTTTTTATGAATGAAGTAGGGGAACAATTTAAAAACGGCCACAACAACAATACCTGTGTATGCGCAACGAAAACCACTATCCCCTTCATCATGCCTAACGTTAAAATCCCTCTCCCCTTCTCGGCCATATGCAGTTAAATGTGCTGATAACGTACTTACACTATATTGAAGAGTGCTCTATTTGAATGACGGTGGGAGGTTGCACCATCAATGAAATAAAAAAAACAAAAATTCACCCATGAGTCAACGTATAAATAGTTCAGTGGAAAAACGACATTATTCATAAAATCAATAAAAAATAGAGAATGAAAGCAAAGAAAAATTGGCAAAACAAAAACAGCCATTGTACTCAAGTGGTCATGTGTTTATTAAAGTATGACGTCTTGATTAGAAAATAAATAAATAAATAAAATGTCTAGTAAAAAGCGTAACAACATATGCAAAAAGAAAAATATCTCCCAAATACAATTAACAGTTTTCAAAGGATTTCATATTAAATTCCTTGTAAAAACAAAGAGCGCAAACAACAAACTCATTCACTGTTAGTGCCCATAATGCACATTATTGAAACACCAACAATATTCATTGCATACATGCACATTTATGAATTTGCTCATATTGGTATATAGATCTCAACAAAATCAAAAGACAAAGTCCATTTTGTAACTCTAGGCAAGATGTCAATGAGCGTAGTTTTTCACCGCCTTATAAAAGGCTTAATGCAAACAACTCAATTTTTCTTCAAAGAAAAAATAATAACAGTCCATGTATTATACGTTGTTTTATTTGACCCAACAGCACACCAAAACAAAAAGAACAACAAACACTAAAACAGTTCCCCGCCTGCCATAACAAGCCTAGAAGGAATGAAAAATTTACTGCACCAACATTTATGTATAATATGATGTATGTACTATGGTGCTGTCTTTTTTTCTATTGTTGTACAGTACAACTTTTTTCTCCGTATGTTTTCTTAAAGATAATTTAAGAAAAATTTAATGGATTTTTACTCACTTGTTAAATAGATTTTTTAAGCTTGTTTTTTTTTTTTCTTTATAATATTTGCCTAACGATTTTTAGTAAAACACTTCAAAAGTAATGAAAATAATTGTTTACCACGAATAAAACAAAAAATTCGGTAACGATTCGTGAAGACCGACGATTCTAAATTCACAGTTTCTGACGAGTTGGTATAACCATTCGGTGTTGTTGATTAGTTGATTATTGCCATCGTACTGAAGAAACTTTTTAAAAAGTTCAGGGATATTTTTGTAAAAGGAATTTGGATTTTTTCTCTCGTCAATTTTACTGCCCATCAAGGAAATAATTTAAAACTTGGGCTTTCCCTTAGCTGTTATTTATTTAATCATCATTAATAATACTAAAAATTGTAACAATAAAGTTATTATAATTATTATTAACAAAAATAAAACTAAAAATAGCGAACAGCAAATAGACTGAGAAAAAGATATATATCAAACAATAAATAATGTGATAAAGTATCTTTTTCAAAAGAAATCGCCGATTAGTCATGATTTTGTCTTATATTATGTCCAATCAGAAAATGATATTAAGTTAATATAATAAAGTACGCGGTTTAAGTACTGTAAAAGATATAAAAAATATAAAAGAAACTAGCTTTTAATACTTAAATAAAATAATATGAATTATAAGAAAGGGATTAATCATATAGTAAACATTCGCGATTTGCCAAGAGCTTGTTTATCTGTTTTCTTACACACTTCCAAAGTATTTAGATTCGCAAAATTCCAACTAAATTTGCGCTTATCAAGTTTTGAAATCTAACTAGCATACTTTAAAAGTCATGAATATGAACATTAGTAATTTTCAGGTGGATCACCACGAAACTAGTGTCGCTTTTAAAAAGTAATACGATTGTTTTGAAAAGAGATTTGCAATAGTAAATTTCATTAAGATCATGTAACAGTATCGCTAAGTTTCCAATAGAGAACGGGTAATTTTCTAACATAATGAGAGAGTCTTAAGAATTGAGAGATAAATTGACGTTTATTTGTTTTCTAAAAACAAACTACATATGGTAAAAAAATATAAAAGCTTGCAAAAAGAAATGAAGAACAAATTTTACAAAATTTAATTTGCAAATTTCGATTTTCGTAAGTAAAATTTCTTGGAAAGAGGTTGTGGTGATAATTATTGTGCTTTCGCCAGTCTTCTTTTTAGCGTTACGTATGATTGCTAAAATGAATGAGATTGTGTAGTAAACAGCAACTAATGGTGTTTTAAGTTAACGCTTTACTTAGTAATGGGTATTAAACGTTGTAAGTCTTTGCATTCTGATATATTTTTGTGCAACAAAGAGATTTCTCGTAAACATATCTCACTTCTTCTTTCAGACTGACAAGGCTGCTAAATTTCAATTAACAAAGTATATGCGGTATCTTTTTGAATACCTAAAGCCTAAAGTTAAACTGATATTCCCTCAGATTAAAACATATAGAAAGCAATTCATCCTATCATGTCGGATAACAAAAACTTAGAAAAATTTTTCAATGTCAACTGAAGAATATTATTTAATAATGCTCACCGTAAAACGTTTGCAGCAAAATCCATACCAAATTCAGTTATAAGGTTAGAGAGGCTAATATAAAAACGTTACATGATGGCCCACATATTTTACGTGAACAGTGGTGGCCAAACTTCTACTTGACTGTGTCGGTATTGGTTTTTATGTAAACAAACTAAAACAACAAGCATATAATATGTTATAAAAAAGGGAAGATGAGGAATTTACTTCAACTTCTCTCAATGTAAACATGATTTCTCAAGTTTTATATTTATGTTGTATCATTTTAAATCCTTTTTATTTTATATAATTTAAAGTTTTCATTTATACATCTTTTCCTATTTTTACTTTTCAAATTCTATGTTTATCAATCCCAAAAACATCTTCTATTTGGCGACTTATCTGTAAAACATTTTTATCCATTATATTCAGTTTACTATCACCACTACAAACCATAAAAAGCCTATTGAATTTTAGTGCTTTTATCTATGGAATACGAGATCCAAGAATGACTATGTTTCAGTATATGTAATTGACTTAAAATTATATATTTCTTTACTATATTTGTTCTCCTCTAAATGCATTTATCCCACCGCCAAATGGTGCCATCATCGCAGACACATATCAGGACGGAGCAATCTTTCGAAAAAGTGCTTTGCCGTATAGCCGCAGTGCATTTCGGATGCACCAAAGTGCTGCACTTTGTTAGGTTCGGGTCTGAACTATCCAATTCCCATACATAAGTCTTTCCTTGCTGATTACCCAAAGCTAACATTTTGTGCCAAAAATTAAAGGCAAAGCGTATGAACCAAATTTCGCACTCCTTGTAGTCAAAGTGATGTATTATAGTGATGGCCGTCTCGTGGGGTCTTATATTCTCTTGTTCTAATTTTCCAGGTTTCCAACAGACAATAGAATTTTCACATGATTTAGAGAGTACAAAATCACCAAACCATTGAACACAATCCACATAATTACGATGTATGTCACGAGTAGAAAAATCGGGAAAATGTTCTTTGATTGTAGGATATGGTGCTGTAGTTTTGCTAGCGTTAAAGGTGTAACTATTATCAATGGCAGCCTTTATAGCCGGTTTGCCTAAACACCAAAGTTTTAAGGAATGATCCATACCACTAGACATAATGCGATCACCACGTAAATCGAAATCTAGAGATAAAACTTCATCACGATGTCCTTCGACGCCACCGAAAATGGCTACACAGACATCGGTCTGTATATTCCATAAACGTAACGAATGGTCTTTACTACCCGATAACAATAATTGTGGTAATTTCGGATGAAATTTTAGTTCATTAACCGCATGACCATGGCCAATATACTGTTTCGTACACATATGTTTAGAGAGGTTGAAAATACGTATTACACCACGATAACCAGCTGCAGCTAACAAGGGATCAGAGGTTTCCATTTCGTAAGACCAAGCACACGTGTAAAAGTTCTCATCAGGCTTTAACATTAAAGAAAATATTAACTGACACTTTCTTTTTATAAAATCAAAAAACATGAACCGTACATCCGGATCAGCGTAGCATTGTAAGAGTTTAATTCCATAGCTCTCATCAACTTCTTCCCCCGCAACAGAACATTCATATATAGAAACACGATCTTTCCCCACGGAGGCAAATATTGCTTGATCTTTACCAAGAAAATGGTTGAATTGTGCCCCAAATAATGGCTGTCCATGATCCTCTCGTATATGACAACTGCAAATTGATTGGAAAATACAAAATTTTGCAGATGTAGTTTACATCCAAATGTTTACTTGTATTTGTATATAGGTTTAACTACTTTCGGTGACTTGACACGACGGTTGATTTTGGTAAAACGCGCTCCCGCTCCGGGCGATTTGCTACGTGAGGTAGTTGTTGTGGTTGTGCTGAGTATACTAACACAATCCTCCTTATCTTCATTTTCACTGTCCAACATTGAATTGAACATTGAAAATGACTGTTCCTGCTCGATGACAGATGTGTTGGAGGCCTTTTCTATGCCGTTTTGTTCACTACAAATTAAGAAATTAATCCCTTTGATTGAATTTCCATTTAAAGTCATTTCTTGTGCAAAATGTTAACGAATAGTGCAATAGTTAATTAGATAGGTACAGAGAATGCTGCCATATCATTGAAAATATTTTAGATATATTTCTTAATTCAACACCTGTAAGGTCATCATGTAACTAGTGTCGCTTTAAAAAATGATGCCTTTCTTTTGAAAAGTGGTTTGCGATAGTAAACTTCATTAGGATCATGTAACAGTATCGCTAAGAATACGGGAAATTTTCAATATAATGAGAGAGTCTTAAGAATTGAGAGATAATTTAACGTTTTTTTGTTTTCTAAAAACAAACTATATATAAAAAAATAAAAAGCATGCAAAATGAAGTGGGAAACAAATTTTACAAAATTTAATTTGCAGAGTTCTATTTTCGTAAATAAAAAAATATTTATTGTTCTCTACACATAAATTTATTTTATTTCTTATACATAAGAATCTATATAAACATATTATGCATAAGAAAGTACACAAATTTTAATTGCAAAGGTTGAACAATATATTTCGGTTTGTATTTGTTTCTCTTTCACATCTATTTTTTCTTTCTCTTTTCATTGTTCAGTAACTTTTTCTTTATTTTTATCAATTTGCATACTTATCTAATCGAAGCAACATACTATTGGTGACGACTAGCATTCGGCAATCGGCAAAAGCAACAGTTGTTTCTAAATAATATTTGCCAGCTTCGCATTCTCTTACTGTTGTTCCAAAGCATCATTAATATAACCTTCTACTTCTTGTATAGATTTCAAACTATGATCGCTCTGTTTCAGTAGTTCATTTATGAAGTAGCTACGCAACACTTTCGCCTTTGCAAGGTCTCGATTTACCTGCACCGTTACCAATTCTAAATCATTACCAAGATATGGACCAGTTTTAAGATCAGCAGCCATTTTTAGTAATTGACATTTACTTTGGCGCAATTCAATTGTCTTCTCCAGATTAGATCGACGTCGCCTTTCCAGTTCAACAATTAGCAAACGACAATCCCCTTTTTCATTAAACAATTCTGGCAGCTCGGAACGTAATTTTTGCTTAAAATATTTAATATGGGAAAGATTTTTTTGGATGTTCTTCATTAGTTCATCGCGTACTGCCTTGCGTTCCGAATAGTTTAGAGAAATCTTACAAACGTCTCCAATACCTAAAATGTAATCAATTTTTTTCAAGTGTTGACCTTAAATGTGTGCTATAAGATACCTAACACATAAACATCTTTTTTATCATTTAAGTGCAAATGATTTGCAATCTTTAGCAGCTTTTGTGCTTTTTCTATTTGCTTATGGTCCGATAGATGAATTTCATTGCAATTCATAGATTTCAAATGTTGAATTACTACTTGCAGCTTTCGAACTTGAGTCAATTCTTCATCCCGGGCTTTGATCAATTGCTCTTGCTTTCCAGCATTTAACAAACGAATCGTTTCCTTGGAATCCATGTGAAAAGTTTTTATTAGTCCTTTAAGAAACTACGATTTATCCCGCTTTGTTCTGTTGATGAACTATCTACGAAAAAAGTAATCGATAAATGAAGTGTTGGATAGCGTCTTCTTTTCTCTTACTTAAAAAAAAACAATTGTCTTGAATTAAGTTCTCAGTCACTTTATTTAATTATTTATTCACTATTGTTTATGAAATTATTAATATATAATAGAATTGAATTCTGAGTGTTATTAATGGAAAATCATATCGGCTTTGTAGTTGCTTTCCTTTTTATTTCTCCTGTATATATATATTGCAATTTTTCCATCCTTAGCAAAGTAGTAATATTGTGGATTTGACAACACTGAAGTGCATTAATATCACAAACTACAGGTTTTTTGGTATCAAATTTTCTGCAAACGATTTTCATAGAAAAAATAAAATTGAGAAATAATGAGATCATCATCGTCTGGAAAACATAAGCACAAAAAAGAAAAAAAACACAAACGCCATCGTTCGAGATCGCCACGATCTACCGAATATCGTAGCATCGCTGATGACGAAGAAGGTATAGATTTGACTAGTGATGGTGAAAATTCGAGTCGCCATCATCGTCATAAGCATAAGAAACATAAAGAGCATCATCGAGAACGTCGTCATAAGCATGTACATGAAAAGGAGTCCGAACAGCGTAATGAAGTGATTGCTGTACCAGAAAGCGATTCCGACAGTAAGTGGCCTGTTTGGGCGGGTGGGAAAGGGTGGGAAAATTAATATACATTTTTTTAAGAATTGGGGAAGTGCGCAGCCTTCTATTTAGGGATAAGAGAGATAAATTCTGACGAAAAGTTCAAAGCGATATAATTTTTTTTTGTTGTATTTCATTAAAATTAATTGGTACAAAAAGCATTTATCTCTCTTGGACTGCGCACTATTCGAAGGATTGACGATAAATCATCCGTGTTTTTTATTTACTCTCTTTTTCAGACTCATGACTATGGTAAAGGCAGAGTGTAATCAGGAATTTGTTTCCTTTCTTAATTTGGAATTGAAAAGCGTTCAGTCAAAATATTGCTTTGTTTGGTTGTGGCAACTGAAACAAGTCTTGTTATTTCAGGTTCCGATTGTGTAGAAGTACCATTGGACACAAATGAAAATCGCAAAAGCCGGAGTAGGGATCCCGTGGCCCCACCACCACCTCAATTATCCAAATACGCCGAATATGAAAAGGAACGTCTAAAGAGGAAAAGAGAACATTCCAGACAGCGCTTTGACCGAGAAATAAAGGAATATGAAGACCGTCGTAGTAATGAATGCGAACATTCAAGTAGATACGAAGATTATGAAGAGGAGCGTGAGAGGGCTAAACGTTATCATGATTATCACTCAGATCATCGTAGTGAACGTGAGATGAGAGAAAGAGAATACGAATATGAGCAACATGAGGAAAAGCGTTCAAAACGCCTTAGACATGCATATTATAATAAACAGGGTCGTTCGGAGGTATCTGAACGTAATTCAACTGAGCGTGAAAGTAGGAGTAGTGAGCGCGATCATAATTCACGATATCGGAATGAACGACAGGAGAGAGAACGAGACGATGCTAGAAGTCGTGAGGCCAAAGAACGTGAATTCTCCCCCATTCCTGAAAATGGGGCCGGTGACTGTCTTTCAATAGAAGAGACCAACAAATTGCGTGCCAAGCTTGGCCTGAAACCGCTCGAACAAAATTCCACTCCCAAACCAGCTTCTGCAGAAACATTAGATCTTAAGAAAGGGACTGGAGAAAAAGAGCTCAATTCCTATAAGGACGAATGGGGTGAGTTTCTTCACAAACCGGCCGATAATCTGAAAGAAAAAGCTGAAGCAGAGAAGTTGCGTGAAAAACTCAAACACCGCAAAGAGAAACGTTCCATTGAAACTCGCTTGGCACGCATACGCACATTGGGAGAGTCCGACGAAGAAGTTGATGATGTATCCAAATGGGTGCAACGTAATAAACGCATAACTGGTGAAAAAGAAGAAGCCCAACGAAGGGTTAGTATTTTATTGTCTTTATGGTCTTTAATTATAACGAATATATTATATCTTTCCTTTGGTGACCAGGCAAAAGCTTTAGAGGAAATGGATGCTGAATTCGGAGTTGACGATTTGGTAGAAAAAGATCGTTCAGAAATGCGACGCAAAGTTTACACTGATAAACATCTTAAAGGTTTAAAAATTGATCATGACGTGAATTCTTTTAGCGAGGGAAGGAGTGTTATCTTGACTCTAAAAGATGCTGATGTTCTAGACGAAAAGGCTGGGGATACATTGATAAATGTTAATATGTTGGATGATGAACGTTACCAACGCAATGTGCAGAACAAGAAGAAGAATCCACTAAATTATGGATATAACGTATACGAGGAACAATATGATGAACTTGGCAATCCCATTGAAAGAAGCATTCTTGACAAATATGATGAGGATATCGACGGTAAAAAGCTAAAAACGAAGGCATTTGTAATTGGTGAAAATTTGGAAGAGGAACGCGAACGTCAACTCAAGTTGCTCAAAATTAAAACTAAATTAGCTGGTAAACGTTTAGAAACGCTGACCGATGCGCAAATAACTTTGGCTTCAGACGTTTTGACGGAATCGGAAATGGTTAGGTAAGTGTGCGTAGGAACAGTGATTTTAAGAAAACCATATATTATTAATTATCCAAAAATGCAATTTTCCCTTGATAGTTGCGTAATCGCCTAGGAGCATAAGTACTTCTATAAATAATTGTAATATAATTAATCTTAAGATATTCTTTTTCTTTTTCAGATTTAAAAAACCTAAGAAAAAAGTCAAAAAGTTGCGTCAAAAATTGAAGGCCGATGATTTGGTAGCCCTAGCTGATGAGCCGGTCAGCCGACATTTAGGCAGTCGTGTCGTTCGTCGTCATAGTTCCGATACTGAAGACGACCACATGAATAAGGAAACTAACGAAGCGGTAAATTTAAAAGTCGAAGAAGAAGATGAGGATTTGGAACGTATTCTAGCTAAGGCCAGAAAAGTGAAACAAAAAGAAAACATAATAAAAAAATCTTTGCCGGTTGACGTAGAATTGCTGAAAGCGGAAATTAAAACGGAGATCAATAACGATGACGGCCAAATGTCTGACGAGACGGGAAAAGATGGTCATATTGTACTAAATGCCACCGCAGAATTTTGTAGAACATTAGGTGATATTCCCACCTACGGTATGTCAGGAAATCGCGAAGAAGCTTCAAATGATCTAATGGATTTCGAAGTGCACGAGGCAGCGGATGAACGTACTGCTGGTGCAATAAATGAACCAGAGTTAAATCATGGCACCTGGAATTCAGTAGATCCGGATGAGGTTATGCAACCAGCTGATTTGGATAACATAGTTGATGAAGTTGAGGAAGTTGCAATTTTAGATGAGGAACCGGATGTAGGAGCGGGTGTGGCAAATGCCTTGCGTTTGGCTTTATCCAAAGGTTATTTGGAGAAGGAAGAAAAAAATCGTCCAAGTAATTCAAAAATGGCTCATTTGCAAGCTAAAAATTACTCAATCGAAGATAAAACAACAGGGTGAGTTGAGTTTTATGATAAGGAAATAACGAAATGAAATATTGAGGTTTCTCTTTTATTTATAGCGACGATGAGAAATTTGGACGACGAGATCGTTTTCACACAGGTCCTATAGTAGATTTTCGTGATAAGGACAATTTTAAACCGAATATAAAACTGGAATATATTGATGACAATGGACGTATTTTGAATTTGAAAGAAGCTTTTCGTTATTTGTCGCATAAATTTCATGGCAAAGGACCCGGAAAGAATAAGATAGAAAAGCGTTTAAAGAAAATGGAACAAGAAGGGGTAAATTAAAAAGATAACGTTAAAGAAAATTTTAATTACAACACATTATTTCCTTTTTCTCTAGTTAATGAAAACCATGAGCTCTACCGATACACCTTTGGGTACATTAAATATGCTGCAACAAAAACAAAAGGAAACTAAAACTGCTTTTGTTGTATTGAGCGGCGGTAAACAAACAGCCGCCGCCGCCGCCGGTACTTCAATATCGAAGTTTAAGTAAATTTGCGGAGCATGTATAAAAATCTTACACAAACACCTATCCCGGAATTTTTAAAACAACATACAATAACCAAAAACGTCAGTAATCATTACTGATTACAACGCAACAGTTTATCAAATTTGAAGCTTGTCATAAAGCTCTTGTAAGGAGTATTTTCTTGTAATTATTTTTGTACGTTTGTTTATTACCACTACACTCAAATGCAAATGATTAATTAAAAAATTGACTAATTTCCGGATTAATAGATAATTATTTCAGTCACATATAATAAATAAATTTAAGAGCGTGCAAATATTAGCTAAAAGAAAAAACAGAACATTTCGGTTAAATTTATTTACATGGGTAGCAGAGTTGATCGTAAGGTTACTGTAAATTGTATTTAAAGAGTTCAAAAAAACGAAATCGCTCAGTATTCGATTCTGAAGAGCAATGGAACGTTAGACAAGGACATCGGGTCTAAAAGTGTTAAGCGCATTCTACCGATTTTCTTAAGATACTCAATGTAATTCGAAATTTTTAAATTATTAACGTTAATACTCATTTAATTCATTTTCAACTCTGATATGGAAAAATCATCTAATAAGGAGGCATGAGTCCTAAGTAGATATTAAAAGAACTACGCAATATTTCAGTAGCTTTTAACTGAAAGAATAAATTACTCGACAACAATTTCAAACTTAAATTCTGCATGTAAAATAAGAGTCTAAAACATAAAGCCGCGCTTATGTTCTCAAAAAGTTAAACGTAAGGAAAAACGTGTATAGAATACAACGAATCTTCTCGAAAAATTAAATTCTACATAATATACAGTACAAAGAAGAGTTAAAAAATATGTTGTGTATAAAATTATATAAATAACTTTCAAATTTGAAATAGACTGTTTTTATTCTTCTTTAGCCTTTTTTCCGACTTTTTAAATTTATCCGCCAGTCTTGGGAATACAAGCTATGCTAACCAACTAAGTTTTGCAATTTATTTTTAATGTATAAATTGTACTGCACAAATAGCTGGCAAAAAAACCATAATTGCAACAAAAATGCGAATTCTGAAAATTCAAAGTTTTCGAACTTCCGCAATGCCCGTGTTAAAGATGGATGGGATTGGCATCAAATTGAAATGAATTTGGGTTTAAATCGCATTATTTTTTTTTCTAGACTTTTGAGTACGTTAAAGAAAAACATGTCTTAGATTTTCCAGGCCTTTTAAGTCAGAATAAGTTTTTCAAATTATTTGGCTTTGTTTTAAAAGCTATACTAACTGAACTTCTTTATGTACTCCATTTGCAGCAAGATTTTGTCTAATACCTAATTACTTATAAAAAGCTGCAATCGATAAATAAGTAGTCGATAGTGTCATCTCTATATTGTTATTGTTTATATTTTTTGTACTTAAAAATGGATAAAGTATATATATTCTGTTCTCGTCATATTTCAAGATATAATTTATGCTTTCGTTACAGACACCAAGCAAAAGATTGAAAAAATCTAAGGTAAATAAAAAACGAAGAACTTCGGCGGACACATCAAAAAAGGACGATAAAGGAGTTCTACGAAAACAAAAAGAATTAATGCGTGTATTGCATGTGAAAACCTTTCAACTTCAAAATGGTAGTCTTTCATATCTGGATTACATGGAATTACGCGAAGAATTGTTTCGATTAAATGCCCTTAAGGAAATGTTTGCCAGAATGTAAAATTATGTGTTTATAAGTTTGTATAAAATTAAAAAAATAAAAATTTTTGGGACGAGGATATTAAACTTTTATTTAAAATATTAGAAAATGGCAAAAATTTGTGCTTTTGTGCATAAAAATTTTTTTTTTAAGAAGCACTCGCAAGATCTATTTTTTCAAACTTTTAATGAATTAACAATTTATAAACTAAGGAAACAAATTTATGTTAATATGCGCTTGTTTAAATTATAAATCATAACTTGGGGTGCAAAATTGATGGTGATGGTTATGGTCTCTTCTAATTTTCTATTGATTAGCAAAGTCCAGATTTTATGTTCAGAATTCCTTTTCTTTATTTTCTGGGCTTTTGTTTTGGATACAATGACTTGGTACTCAGATTATATGGCAGTCCTTAATAAGAGATTCATTTATTTTATCGATGATTACAAAAAGTAAATCTAGTTTCTTTCGTTTTTTTAATATTAAAAATAAACACACTTGAACAATATCTTTAAAAATATTAAAATTATTTAATATTTCATTTCTTAAGTTTCACATCACTGCTTCCATGTAGACTTTGACGTTCGGATAACAACAGTTTGATTTTTCAAAAAAACTTGTTTTTAAAGCAAAGGGAAAATATATATTAAATATAATGAAAATTTCAACTATATATAGTATTAAGCTTACCTGCACAATTATCTCTCAAGGTAATCGGTTGCGAGCTTTTCCCGATCAATTCTAAAAGAGAGTTGCCTAATCGCATGCAGGTTAATAAAGACCTTCCTTTGCCAAAAACCTTTAAAGCGAATGAAGCGTTAGCAAATTTTATGCCTTTTAAAGAGAAAAAATTTTACTTTTAGGGCAATGCTTAAAAAACGTAGCAAATGTAGGCTCGTTCAACAAGAGAAGTCATTTGAAATCTGGCGATGTTTTTCAACGGTCAATACACATTACAATTATTGTTATGAAGATGTTTAACAGATAAAAACATAAGGTCTTTCGAATATTTGTATTGCCTTGCGTTCGCTGATTGGATACCAGAAATGGGAATGAGCAGGATTATGGTTTTGTACGAAAAAAAGATTTCTAAGTTTTTGTACCTACCATGCGGAGAGCAAAGCGTTTCATTAATGACTCAATAATACCAATACCAAATACCAAATGGAAAACTGCTATTTGATGTAGAGAAAGGTCAAAATTATCAAATTTCACCATTATGTACAATGACACTTCGCATCCCTTTATCATTTACACCAGTAGATGTCGCTGGCCAAAATACATGCAAATACCTATTATAAAAAGTATGGAAGTATAGTAGTATAGTAATAGTATAGTGTCGTACTGGGTACCAGCATCAAGCCAACTTTAAATTGGTTTGGACCATAGTTCTGAATCGATCAGTAAAATAACAGGAGATGGATTCATTTCAGACCCCTTTGGATGTTATGTACATCTAAAACAAGCTTGTACTCTCTACCATCTCATTAAATCATCGCAGTCTCTCCGCAAATTCATGATATACTAAAAGTGTCTTATCTAGTGCCCTAAAACCCAAGAAAAATAATAACTTTTCAAGCTTAGTAAGTAGTAGTAGGGTTCGATTTTGTGCTAGCTATGTAGTTGGACCATATTTCGCCGATAATGCTGTTGCGGTTCGATCGTTACATTGAAGGGATTGCATTTCCGAACGATACGATATTGATTGAATTTTTTAATCTGAAATTAAAGTTATAAATGCGAACTATGTTTACTTTCGACATCTGTCATCCATCCGTTATCATCCCAGCTCGTGAAACTATGATTTCGTAGCGTGGAAAATATTCCTCTGATTTAAAAAGACGTATCTTGTCGAAAAACCCTTCACTTACCTTTTACTGTAAATAATTTCACTTTGGGCAATAAGTGGCTTCGTTTAAGCAACATTTGCGATCTGCCCTTTGAATCTATATGAAAACGAATACCGGCATAACCATAAACAATTGATTGTAAAAAACCTCCAATTCCAGTTAGGAAATTTGATGAACCTTTAAAATCAAACGATGTTTCACTCCATACCTAAACAAACGTATTAAAAAACCGTATATAAGATTTTCTCTTCGTATTCAAATAATTGAGTTAACCTTAAACTCCGGTCTTATGTAATCTTGAAAACTTTTTAGAAAATAATAATCAGCTTTTGTTTTGTAACGAACGTCTAAAAAATTTATAGCGAACATAGACCAAGTCATAGCTGGACCCGAAACTCGTGTTACATTCTCATAAAACATTAAATCGTTGTAACGAGTCGTACTGTAGAAAAAAATGAAGTTTAAAAAAGGATTAAAGGAATACGAATTTATATTAACTTGGCCATATTGAGTTGCAAAGGATATCCCAAAAGTATAGCGTCAGCCTGTTTAATTTGTTGACCCGTCTCGTAGCCAGCATATTCAGGATGATAATCTTTTGATTTGTCATATAAGAGAAGCATTTTCTGAGCTACCTTCAACCATGGTGCGCTTTGTTCAATTCGATTGCAGCAGAAAGATGAAGCAAAACTATAGCAGTATTAATAAGGATTATTAATAGGTTTTATCCTTGTTGTTGCTATCGTGCTGAGGCACTAACCTAGCGAACTCTAAAGCTTTTTTAAATGCTACATTTGTATAGATATTATCGTTGACATGATTATGATCTTCATCAGGTCCCATGACATCTATGAAAGAAAGGGAAACGGTTTAAATTTAAGAAAGTGTAGAACTTCAGTCAATTTTTTGTTACAGAATGTTATTCATTCTAACTTAAAAGTGTAATTTTTTGTTTACATTTTTCGAGGACATTTTTCTTTCCTAGTTATTCCTTGATAACCAGGTGGAAGATATATGAATCAAGAAATGTCTTTGCAGGCATAGAAAATATTTCCTACATAAAGATATTTATTTAAAGGTGTTTTTGCTCGATTTTTTTTTTGAGTTTTTTCTCGTGTAAAAGAGAATTATGAGTGTTCTTATTCGTCAGAGATTTGGAGAAAACTTGACGATGGCCGTCTACATATCGGTAGAAAGCTGAAATTTGTTCAGGTATCTTTAATTTTAAGTTAGGCATGGAAATTGGAGCGATGCAAGCATACAAATGCCTCGAAAATAGTTCAAATCATTGCTGCTTCATAACCTATTTGTAGGTCTTAGTCTAAAACTTACTACATTTGCTTATCAAGGCCATTTAAATTTGTGGTGTTTAAAAGGACTCGATTATAGCATAGCTACGCCTGCAAGAAAGAAATTACAATTTTTAAGCCTAAAGAACATTTTCAATAAGTATGAAACCGGATGTTAAAAATATCTTTCAATTAAGAGAAAATCCATTTTGTGATCTCTAGTTATAGTCTAACTAGAAAACATATCGATTTGAGAGTTCGTGCAAATATTAGTTTGAGGAAAAAGAAATCCATTATTTTCCAATTCGAAATGTTAAATAAAGTCCTGAAGTTCATATAAGATTGGATGGATCCATTATTTTCCAATTCGAAATGTTAAATAAAGTCCTGAAGTTCATATAAGATTGGATGGAGTTCTTTTTCCCCAAACTAATATATATGAGAGCCATATAAAAATGCAAAGATATTGCCGATCGGTCAAGAAAGGAGTCTTTTTTGCAATTTCTTAAAAACTATTTCCACTTTCATGGATATCTTATAATGATGGGCTTAACTCACCTTTAATATGATACAGATCGGTTGTAGAATTCCAAGTAACACGACTAACTAAAAAATCAGCAATTTCACTTGCTAAGAGCCAAGCTCTCTCACATAGCCAAGTTTCATCATGAGTGATTGTATAGAAATGTAGCAGGGCAAGACCGATGTCCGCCGATATATGAATTTGTTGTTGGGCCACTTCAGGGCAGCAAGGATTAGTAACTTCGGCACCAGTGAAAGCACTTTCCCAAGGAAATCTATGCTTTAAATAGAAATTTCATAGCTAATCGTTAATGTAGGAAAAACTCTTTACCTGGCTCCTTGGTAACCGGTCATAAGGGCATTGTATCTGGCTGCCTCTAAACGATCGAAGCGATATTTGAGTAACTCACGTGACCAATCGATATTAAAATGTGTAATTATGGGTAGCATCCAAATTTCAGTATCCCAAAAGCTATGACCCTGATAGTCAGCATCCAATTGACCACGACCTAAACCCGTTGGGCTTAAGCCATAATACGGATTATTAGGTTGATTAGATTTAGATGAAGGCAATGAATTGGCCAAATAAAAAATAGCAGCGTTAACCACTTGAGACTGAAAGCGCAAAATGCGAATTTACGAAGAAAATGCGAAAAACTGTATGAAATATTATTTAATACCAAACCGAAATTTCCTTTAATTGCGATATGAAAATTTTTCCAAAAATTTTGCCACTGCTGAGCGTGTTTGGCAAGCAATTCTTGTGGGCTAAGATTTAAAACTGAAAAATGTATATACAAATGAATCATTTTACCAATTGAAGAACCGACCCGTCGATGACAGTCGTTGGCCTTAAAATCGACTTAGAATCGAGCATTCTTTCTATTTATATATTCTTACCATTTAGCATTTCCTTTAAAGCCACATTTTTTGTAGGATCAGCCGTTAATATAAAACGATAACTTAAAATTTTTTGACCGTTTTTCATTTGTAGAAGCTTGCCTTCAGGGGGGATGTAATCATTCTGAATAATGTAGACAACGGAAGGTTGCGTTTGATATTGAGGATCTTCCACTTGACGTGTTAAAGCCTTAAATATACGCAAATCGGTGCTATTCGACGGTTCAGCTTGAATGTCGAAAGCTTCGGTTTTACTTCCAGAATTTTCTCGCAAGTTTATAAGTAATGGTTCTAAATAAGAAATAATTCAGTTTTGATAATCATCCAAAAGGGCTATCGGTTCCTACCCCTACTGCTGGTACGGTTTATCACAAAATCGTAGACTAAAGCTCGATTGAAATAGCGATGAGCATAAGTTCTTTGAATAATTTGTATGGTGTTTCCTAAGGAGACATTAAAGTCTTGCTGCCATTGAAAGTAACCGTCTTTTAAATTCATAACATATTGTATTGAACGAGATTGATACTGTGAGCTGTTTCTCAAATAATCCGCGGTAACTTCTATCGTTATATTTATACTATTGGGTAGACGAGCGCGTCGACTATTACCAGCTTTACCGTTGTAGACACCATTCAAATAAATCGCATCACCAAAGACGGTAAAACCTAAATGTCCGTTGGACAAGCTGGGCATAAAATTTAAATCCTTTGGAAGGCTACGATAGGTAAATTCATCAAGTTTTTATTAATCCATCAAATAATTTCCTTTTTTATAGGAATTCTTACCCAGAAGTGATTAAATGGTATTCACTTTTCTCAAGTAAAGAAAGTGCAGCAATCCGTATGAGAAACAACTGTAATATAATTGAAAACATTATCAAGACTGAATGGAGAGAAACCGTTTAATTGACGAGCTTTTAAGCAAAAACACATTTGCAGGCTACATAACTGTGCTGATAAATTAAAGCGAATCGATTATGATACATGTAGTATTTGTGTAACTATATATGTAGATAAGTAAATATTGTTATATGCTTTTAAGAAATAAACAAACAGTAAGTATAGGCAGCAACGTAGGTATCCTTCTTTCGTACGGAGAATTTTCCTTGAAAATTTAACGAAATATTTTTGAAAAAAAAAAATAGAAAATTAAAAAAAATTTCAACGATTTCTTATAAAATATTTTGTTTTTTTGTATTAAATCAAATTTTTATTAATTTGTAAAAAATACGCAAATTTAAGGTACAACGCAGCTTAGAAAATATCGAGCTTATTAAGCAGTGAGTGTCAACTGCGAATGTAATGGACTGAAGAAGAAGAAGAAAATTATTATTTTTATTTATGTATTAAATCGGCTGAAATAACATCTGAAGAAAACTCTTAGAATAGACATTAAAACCAATAAAATAAATATTCAAAAAAAGCTAAAGAAACAAATCAAAACATTATATACATTACATACATTATAAAATACTCTATACTACTTTGCTTAATATAATTCTTCACTTACGTTGATGGAAAAAATTCTACACATTATACTTTATTTTCCAATAAAAGTACGGTTTTCATAAGAGAACTTATAGAGAAGAGGATCCAAAAAGCGATGCGATGTAGTTCAAATTGAAGAAAAATTAATTTTTCTGTCAAAAATCTTCTTATTCTTCTACTTCTTTCCGCCATAAAGAACTGAAAATTATATCTTGTTGCCATATAAAGATCTACTTTTCGTTAGAATCCTTATATGAGATAATATTAAAAAAATTTACTTGTGTGATCCAAATTTAGTGCACTTAATTTTTATGTCAAATTGCTATTAGGAACGCAGTTGCATCGGAAAATATTAATAATTAGACCCTTTTACCACATAAAGGCTCAGTTTTTATAGGAACAGTCATGGATCAAAAAATGGTCATTTCCGGTCCGAAGTTTTCAAGCTTATTTTTTATGCCAAAGTACGGGTTTCTTACTGATTTTTTTCACAAATATTAAAAAAAATTGAAATTTTTTCCTTCTAAAGACTTTTTTGAAATTGTGGATTACGTAGTAGTAGTCGTAAAAACGATCCGATCGAATCAATTTATAAGAACTCATCACCAAATTTCGTTGAAATATCTCAAAAATTGTAATCGGTAGGTTGAACGGAAGACAACATGGATAGACAGACAAACGAACAGACAAACTTAAATCGATTCAGAAAATGTTATGATTCGATCGGTGTAATAAACGGTATGCCTACCTTAAGTCCTTCTTAATATACCACGTAATACACGGGGTGTAGAGTATAAAAAGAAAGAAAAAAGACAAAAATAAATCTAAACAGCGGTAATCGATAAGAGTACAAAACCGAAAACACAAGAAAAAATTGAATACTAGACAGTCGCAAACCTGCAAGAGTTTCACAATCGATAATTTTTAAATTACCCTTAACTTACCGATTTTTCTGGGAGAAGTCGTTAGTTTGTGTCCGTAAATTAGTGAAGTTGTGACTTTCCCTGCGAAAGCATTATAAGCATGCTTTACACAGCATTTTAATTTATTCCACTGATGGTTACAGCTTTCATTAAACAATAGATACGTTACGATAATTTTGGGCCGATCATTTTCATCATATTATTATGTTAAATAATTACTTTAATCACAACAGTATCATAGTATTATCTGAGACGTACAAGTGTATTGATTAAATTAATTCCTGTCATGCTAGCAGAGCTTTGATTAGGATCACAAGCCATACCAAGTTTCCGAATTGTCTCCACCATTTCACTAATCCATTTCGTCTTGTCTATTTCTGAAAGTCTCATTGTTTTTACTGATAGCTCAAAATTAAGTTGAAATTTAAAATAATATCTCTTGTTGAAAAACTCTTTATGTAAAATTATTGTTTTCAAAAATATGAACAAGTTTTAAAAAATATTGAGAGATCTCCTTTCGAATTGCGTTTAAAGAAAACGTTAATAATTTTTATGATCGCACAAACAAATTTGGCATGAAACTATAAAAGTTTATTAAAAACAATTGCTAAATATCAAGAGTCTCAAATAATATTTATGTACATATGTAAAAAATGTATATAGTGGGGGCGCAAGCAGTAAGAGTGAGTACTAATGTACACATTTGGGTCGGTGCGCAGGTAAACAATCATAAATCTGCAAAAGAAAACTCTTCTAACAACGGAAACTCATTGGTAACGCTTCGTTGCCCTTTGCGTATATAAAACTTTTGTTGTTCTTGTTGCTGTTTTTTTGTTATTGTGATTTGTTGATTCATTTCAGTTCAGTACACTTTGTATCTGAATCTAAAAAATAGTAAAATGAAATAACAGCCAACAGTAACGACAAGATGTTAAATATTCTATTAAGTTACGCTTGGCAACATCATACCATCGCGATAAAATTCACATTTCTTAATAATTTGATAACAGGACAGACGAATGAATATGAACGCGATCTGAGAGGAGGAAGAGTTATAAGCGCACGCGAATACTTTATATGTAAAAATTTAAATAACTAAACAGCGACGCTTGTAACAGCAACTGAACAAGTGCATTAATTCGATAAAAAGATAAATCACCGAATTCAGATATAAAGGAGGAACGAAAGTCATGTGATCTTTTTAAAAGTAAATTTACTTCATATTAGAAGAGTCTGAACTCTAATGCTGCACTGTATACGGTCATCCATTTAGTGGTCCAGATTTGAGCAATTTGGTCCAATAACATATGTAAGACCAAATTGTCATTCTGGCCACCATGTGTTCAGTGTAATATTTGCCATTTTACAATATAGATCGTTTAATAATCGTTGGATATGTCAAATTATAATAAATTACCACAAAAATGCTGATTCTATAATAGGTATGCAGATTATTGAGAAGATAATTACTCATCTGAGTCTATTATAGGGGAAACTGGAAGGAACTGCATTTAAAATAGATTTGTTAACACCCACGCATCATCGAAGGGCATGCTCGACCGGAAATGTTTGCGCTGTTAATGAAAGTGTCGAAGGAGATTCGAATTCACACGTTACATGGCGCGTATCGCATTCTGATCGCTACAGCCACCTGATTACAAATCTTTTTTTTTTGCGTGAAATTGAAGACAAAGATGTTGAAGATATTTGGTTTCCAAAGGATGGTGCCGTTGACCAAACATAACGCTCAGTTCTGGTATTGCTGCGCAAGAAATTTTCCTAATATGTAGTTTCAGTAGTTTTGCTGATGTGAATTGGTCATGAAGATAGTAGGACATCTAACCGCTGACCTTTTTTTGTGGGGTCACGTAAGACGTCGAGTTTACAAGCATAATTCTTAAACTCTTGACGCTTTGAAAATGAACATCCGTCGAGTTATGGTCGAGCAAATGCCCTTTACGTGCAGAGAAGTTACCAAAAATCACCTCAAATGGATCCAACCCTGTAAGATGTCCCATAGAGGACATTTAATAATGGCAAGGTCCAAACTATGTATTGAAAAACAATTCGATTAATGTCTCACCCTGAAGTCTGTTTTATTTACGTTTACTACAAAACTACAAGACGGAAATAGGCGATAATAGATATAAAAAAAGTTTGATGGATCCTTTTAAATCATATTTTAATCAAACAGTTGAAATATGAATTGCTTTGATCTCTTGTTGTGATAAAAAGGCAAAGTAAAGTAAATTTTCTCTCTAAGTATTTAACTCTAAAAATTTATTTAAACATTTTGCGACAAGCCACGAAACTTTTGTTTAATCGAAAGCTATCTTAATCTTATTCACTATCTATTGATAAAATCATTTCTGAACGGCTTCTGAAAATATAACTGCAGTAAATTACTATAATTATCAAATGACAAGGGTGTAGAGGTCGACAAAATTTCAATTCTATTGTTTTGGTTTTTTTTGTCATCGTTTTCATGTAATTTCTTGTTTGTTTTACTTATCATTATCCCCATATCATATTTATATCATATTTCCCATGTCTTATCGCAAATTTTCACTTGCATTTATAAAACAATGAAAAAGTTGTATTTCTTTTTCTCTTCTCATTTTGACAAGCTCTAGAAATCCACCGCCGAAGGTGAGGGATATATTCATTTTGTCATTTGATTTGTAATGCCCAGAAGGCAACATCAGATATCCCACAAAGTATATATTATTGATCAGCATCGATTTAGAATAGATTTAGATATGTATGTATGTCTGTTAGTTGGTCCGTCCGTCCGTTTGTGTTAAACGCTCTCCGGACCGGAAGAATGAAGATATCGGCGTCAAATTTGGCAAAAACATTGGAAGTTCTTTTACAAAGGTTGGTATTGAAAATGGGCCACATCGGTCCTAGGTCACGTTTACAGTATAAAATAAGCTGAATTTTGCTCATTACTCGTAAACTACACAATAAAAATTTTTAAGTTTTTTTTTTACACATTTTTAAGATAAAGGTAATGGGTATGATATAATTTTCCTACTCGTTTCCTTTTTTCTCAATTTACCTTTACAACGTTAATAATTCTAACCTTTTTTTCAGTTAAATATCTTGAAGTGAATTAAAAAAAAACTGCATTAGTTGTTTTCCTACTACGTCCTTTGGGTGGTTAGTTATATGTGCGGGAGAAACGGTGTAGGCTACTTAATGGTCGATCTTGATTATATTCATTTATATTGTTGTTAGCTGTAGGCGTGGCAACAGATCTGTCGGGACCAGTATTGTTATTTAGGGAATTAAAAATATTCGAATATTGAAATGACTTTGAAATTTAACACTTTAACTATGGAAGATTTCGCTAATTTTCAAATTTGTATTCAATCAATTTGCAATTAATCGAGTTTCAGTTTCTTTCAGGTTTTCCCGTAATTTAAATTTTAGTATTTTAAGGGCTTACGATAGACGCCTTAATGTGAAAGGGGCATCGATTCAGAATATGTCGGTTTTATGTATTACTTGAACCGTAGTTTGGAACGTTGCAAGAGAACATAAAATGACTCTCTATTCAATTGTGTATATAAAAGTACTTAGAAACTGAGCAGTATTAGATATATTTTATAGATTCTCTTGTGCTTCTTGTTTTTTAAATAAATCTGAAAAAACATTACTTATCTAATAAAAGTCGATTATCTTATCTGATTTCAAAATTTAAATTCTGCAAAATTTTTCTAGAAGAAGATAATTCGTTCAGCCTTTAACAGAGTTACACTTATATCCATCCATCTATCATTTCTAATTATTTCTTTATTTTACGTATGTTTTCTTTTTTAAATTTGATTTCATCTAGAAAAAAGTACAACAGCAGTAGCAGATGTTCACAGGTGTTAGGCTCCTGTGATAATTTTAGATTTTCTTATTAAAAATTTTTCCTTTTCTTTCTCCAAAGCGCACTTTGTGCTTTTATGCGCTTTTGTGTACGGTTTTGTTCCATGAGAATGAATGATTAAAGAATTTCTAAGGTTAAGACGAATCGTTAATACTCAACTTCCTTAAGAGAATTATTTAAAGAAAAAATATTTGCAAAAAATTCATTTCCAAGACACGGATCGGTTAGAGATTTGAATTTTGTCAAATTTCAAAATGAATTGGGAAATTAAAACGTTAAGTTTTCGAGAGAAATAACAAATGCAAGTTACTAGTATGATTAAAATTTCGTTCGATAGAATCTTTTTGTTGCACTCGAACTTTTCTCACATGTTTCTGCAATTTCAGCTTAGCTTCATTCAAATTGATATTAACAATACGGAACCACTTTAACTTTCGATTTCGATTTACTAGAAGCCACTTCATGATCAACCAAAAAGATGATTTGGCGATTTTTTACAAAGTTTTTCGCGATCGATATGCCAGCCAGTTTTTTCATTTCGCTTGAATCGTTATTGCAACTGAGGGGTATTCTGCCTTTTTATTACTGTTTTATTTAGAGCCTTATTTATTTATCGATCAAGTACAGTTTTGCGATCAAGCAAGTCATCGCCGTCTTCCATTTTTTTTCAAATATGTGTAAATGTGACGTTTTTCGACATTTGCACCTTTATGCATTGTCGATCCTTAGCAAGAATTCTGATTTGTTATATGATTGATGATTTATACACATTTTTTTGGTATTTCAGTCAGTTTTTTTTCAACTTATTAAACTCTCAAGATAAGTGAGAAAAGAGGCACTTAAACTATTGTATGTTAAATGATTTCCAAAAAGGGCATAACGCGATGGAGTCAAAAAAAACTTGTGTGACGTGTTTGGAAAGCAGCTTGAACATGCCAAAGATAGTTTGCGAAATTTCGTTCTGGTGATTTTTCTTTAAATGAAGAACTCAGATCAAGAATGCCGTCAATGACGAAGTGCTACACAGTGTGACTAGGTTAAATGTCACGCTAACTTTCATAGAATTTGGGTTTAAGCTTCAAACTCATTAGACTGATGCTTTGGACCATATTAAAAGACTTGATTGCGTGTTCAAACTCTCAGTTCAAATTTATTTGTTTGAAGCAGTTTTACGATTATTCAAAAAATATTCCACGATTACTTAAGAAAGACCTTACGATCGGTAAGCATTCAGTTTCCGTCTGAGTGATTGTTAACTAATGCACTGAGACGATATTTTCCGGTTTTCTCGATACTTAAAAATACCTGAATAGACATTTCTTTTGCCTCATTCTAGATTACGTGAATTTTAGAAATTTTGTGAAAATTAAGGCACTAACGGATAATTAAACACTGGTACGTGAAATGATTTATAAGCTCAGTCGTAACAAATGCAATAAGTTTTTTAATATATCCTTCCGTCAAAAGCTATAGTAGCTTAAGATATGTATAATTATTAACGAGTACTTATCGCGCTTGTAAGTGAGTAAGAGAGGTAATCTTTAGTTCTTTGCATTTTCTTCGCTTTGCAAAGGCATATAACATTACAAAATTCCTAAAGGAATATAATATGAAAAATAATAATACTTAACTAAGGAACGTTTATGAGGAAATTATGGTGAAGAGATAAATAGAAAAAAAAAGAAAGAAAGAAATAATTAGATAAGCATAGGTTAAAGGAGACAAAAAGGAAAGTTCATTAATATTACAGTCACGATGTAGGTAACTATACGTTTGAAAGAGATAGGAACTTGTCTAAGGTAAAAGCTGAAGAAGAGACTTAGGTAAAGTAAATACCAAGAAAAATTTTCAATGAAAATGAACGCTTGCAAAACTAACTACCTCGTATTCGTTTCCTTAGGCTTACTTTAACCTTTAGCATCACAATGATAATAACATGTGTAGAACGCGCGAAAAGGAAGCATGTCATCATATCTTCATTATCTTGTAAGCATCAGAAAAAAAAGAAACAAAAAAAAGCTAGAGATGGCGCTTTTATATTTGAATTACTCTTAAATCAGTTTCAGTGCTTACTTACTGGAAACCACTTTCCATGTTTGGTATACAATTCTTTTTTGTATTTGCACACACACACACACACACACACGCAAATACGTAGATACAATAAACAACTCTCCACGCACATTACAATGGTCAATTAAAATGCAATAACAACTCTATTATCAATAAACAATCAATAACCAATAACCGCATTGCAATATCATCACAACAACAACTTCAAGACAAGACCAGTTGCTTGCTGCCGTAATAAAATAATTGCCTGCGACTATATAACACGAGTTCCGAGTGCATGTATGCTTGTTTGCCTGTGTTTGAGCTTATGTTTGGATGCCTCGTTTATATGAAGTAATAACTAACTGCGATGTTTCGGGCACCATTTCTCTATTTAGTCGCATCACGTGAGATATGCGGCGTTAAACAATAAGGGGAAAATCTATCGATTTCATTGTTAAACATCATTTATAGAGTTTAAGTTGGTATGTGTAAAGAGAAGGTGCATACAAGTACATATATGAGGTAAAAGAAAAACTTCGTGTTGTAATTTCATCAAAATTCTCAAATATAATTTTCTTATAATTAGAAAACTTTATATATCACATTTGTGATGTGAACTTTATATTATATTAATCGAGAAAGTTTTGGCATTTTTCTGATAAAATTTATTCGTAGAATTTCTGAGATCTTTGGGCAAAAAGTTGAATCAAGTGAATTTTGAATTTATTTGAAGACAAATGTACAAAATTAATAGAGTTCTATAGAAGTGGAAATAAATCGTAGTAGGACGAGGCCAAAGTTTAGGGATCAAGTGAATTTTGAATTAACTTGAAGACGAGTGTACTAAATTAATAGAGTTCTGCATAAAGTGCAATAAATAATAGTTGGATGAGGCCTAACTTTAGGCTTTATGGATCGATGTCCAAAATTTGATCAGTCGAGCTCTTTTAATTTTTGTAGAGTTGTTAACAATGTATATCATTGCGGGCGTTGCCGTAATGGAATCCGATGCCTTTTATATTGATCAAGACTGGAAGCTTTATCTCATTTGCGAGCTTTAATCGAATTGTTGCTGACAAGCTTCGAATAGCTCAAGATGAACGATTCCTTCTGAATTTCACTAAATACAATCCACTTTCGTTCGCTTCTTATCAATCTGTTCAAAAATAATTTGATCGATTCGATCCCTTAATTTTTTGCTGAAGGCTTTGTGGTCCTTTAAGTTTTTGTTGCGCGATATTTAAATATCGGGTTTCTTTTTGTAATCAACATGAAGCAAATTGTGTTCAAAGTTACTTCTTTTAGCAAAGTGGTACAACTCCGAAGAAATTTATTGGGATAAACGCCATGAAGTTTTTCTTTACATAACATTGGTATTATGTATGTATATATGATATATCATAGTACGTTTGTAAATTACAAAAAATTGCCAATCAATAAAATGTTTTTGCTGCTTAAACTTGTTTAACAAAAGTAGGAACGCAATCCAAAAAAAAAAAAAAGAAAAAAATTCAAGAACTAACATAAGAATAACAAGTTACACCTTATAGCGTCATCAATAGTATCCACATTGCCAGCTGTATGATCGTCTAGGTAGCTGCCACAGCCAATGTTTAATAGAAATTTTAGCTCATTGACTGTGTAGAGCTCTACTAAGCAATTTTGAAAGCATAGAGAACTTTAAAACTGTGATTATACAACACTTGACCGCTATGGATGTGTTTACAAAAATGAAGTACAGACGAGACGAAGTGAAACGATGCTAAGCTAGGCTAAGCGACAGACATATATAAAATCCATATTTATATCAGTTTTTTTTCTTTTTTGTATATAGACCATAGTAAATACTTTTAGTGGCAGCTGCAAACTTTGTGCCGGCAACGAAAGATCATGAGATTTAGATCCGCAATCATGCAGTGTTGGTTGGTGTGAGAGATCGTCGTCATCGTTATCGTCGTCGTCGTCGTCGTCGTCGTCATCATCATCAGCATAATAGAATAATAAAAATGAAATGTATTGAACGGCAAAACATGATTGTGGTGGACGATCGCCGGAATATAAAGAAAAAAAAAGTAGATGAAGGAATTTCTCAGTGCGTAAAACTATCAGCATCAGAGCCATAACCATAAACAGTATAAACAATTCATTGATTGATTTCTTTCTTGTTATTATTGTTGCTGCTTTTTTTCTCGTTTTTTTTTATTATTATTATTCAAGCTGTTGTGCAATCAAAAAGGGAGTAAATTATTTTTCCTTCTGCGATATTTCTACACTTTATAGAAATTTATAAAATGTGTTAACGGCAACGTAGAGTTAAATTTAATCACGGAATTCAATCGACGGCAATTGTCATTCATTTACATCAATATTGCTATATAACATGGATGGTTACACGCATTATATAGCATTTATTAGGGTTTGATGATAGGAGAAGAATAATTTTTGAATAAACATGAGGAAGAAAGCGATTTTAACTTTAAATCATGAGTTCTTAAACTTTTTACATAAATTGATCTGTAAAGCAAATGTTTATAAGACAGACTTGAAGATGAGAAAAGTTCGTCTCAAGATTAGTAAAACAACTTATGCTGTATGCCTTCAATACCCAATTAGCCATTAGTCTTGTCCGTCGTATATTGTATATCGTATATCGTAAATCGTATATAATTAGAGTTACTATATGTTAGTATAGTCTGGTAAGTTTAGCTATTAAGTATCCCATCGAAACGATTGTTTTAACTCTTAGTGATCCTTATATTTTATAAACAGAAATGCACAGAAGTAAATATGATAAAAATATGAAACAGAAAGAGATGAGTTGAGGATTTTTCTGCTTTTAGGAAACTCTGTATTTTAGGTTTTTTTTTCTGTTTTTTATTTTAATATCCTCGTTGCTGACATCGGTTATAGTTGGTTTTTATCAAGTACCCGAGAATGTTGGGGTTTTTCTTTTAGACTTTTTTTTTCTTTTATGGTTCTTATTGTTTCTGCGCATATACATTATGGCATTTTCGCAATGACGATAATAATGTTTTTGCGCAATGAGTGAGCAAAGAGAGATACGAGCAGGTGTAATAATTGAAATTATTCTATGAAACGCTAATAATAATTTTCTTTCGTACACTTGGTTGCACATGCGCGAGTCAATGTAATGTTATTTATTTTATAAACGCCATGAAAGAATGAATGAACGGCATTATACAGTAGATTTCTTATTGCTTTAATGACGAAGCGAAATATTCTGCCTGTAGGCATTTGGAGTCATTTGATTAGAAATTTACCGAAGTGAAGAACATAAACATAATCTGCATTTGTAAGATTTGCTATCTTACCATCAAATAGGATTAAATGCATAAAGTCTGATTTCGGCTTTGCAACAATTTTTATGATAATATTACAAAATTCAATTTTACAATAATAATGAAAGGTTTAGTGTACTAACTTTATCATAGTGCCAAAGCAAAGTCTTGTTTTATCTTTAATATTCGAAAAAATGCCGCTAGACAAATTGTAGTTACATAGAACGAAATTTTAGTATCATTGCTATACTAATGACTTATAATAGCTGTCAAATGGTCGAATAGTAGGTGCCTTAAATTCTGTTCGACAGTAACTAGCTTGGTTTTTTCTACAGACTTCTATTATTACTTTGTATAATGGCTTTTAAGCTTACCACTGAACGGGTAGAGCTAAGCAAATTCGAATCCTAAGAATTAAAAGTACATATCGGAAACCTTGTAGAATGTTGCATCTTGAGTTCAAAAAGGCTCTGGAAAAGAAAATGTCGGAGTTACTGCGAAATAAGCAAAAGAAGAAACGACTTGGTAATGCTTAACCGATTACCAACGAGTCTGACGTCGCACTGGATGATTTGCAACTGCTGGATTATGACAAACCGTTGGCTGTCGGTGAAATGTTGACTGTCGGCGAAGTGCTACGAATCTTTACAGATTAACAATTAGGCTTTCGAATGGTTTTATCCTCCATTGCCGCCAGAGTCATAACCAAAAAAAAAAGTTATCATGGCTGCTACATTTTGTCATAAGGACGGTATCATGCACATTGAACCAGGGTGATAAATTTGAGAAAATATAAAACCACTTCTCACACAACGTGTATGCTTATCATGGCCTTATCTATTTTCATACACATACTTCTAGTGATATAAGATTAACCGAATGTAACCTACTTACCTGCCATAGCGAACAGAGACAGCTATGCTGGATGTGTAATTCATGCATGGTTTGTCAAAATTTCATGATATTACGACCATTAGTTTACTGGCTGCACTTGTTTTGCTATTTTCAAAACATTGGAAAAATCTGAATTTCGTGTATTGATAATTTGTTGCTTTTAATATAAAAATATAATAATTGAACCAAGAATCGCTTCAAAAAGTGTTACGGCAACTCCGTTCCAACAACAAATCGGTTGTTGGCTAACCTTAAGCGTTATCTTAAATACCCGAATGCGGCTGACGGATCTGATCGGCCGAAGTTAGCAGGTGTCCCATAAAAAGTGCACAAAATCATTTTGGAAGATCGAAAAGTGAAATAGCGTGAGACGGCCTTAATGTGTTTGCTACTTTGCATGAACATTTGCCCATGAGAAAGGCTTCTTTGACCAAATGATGATTCAGAATGCTCTTTAGAGTTGATTAAGCGAGGTAAAAAGAGTGTTTTTATGTGATATGTTACGGGATATATGAAACATGGATTTATCACTATACTCCGAAGTCAAATTGGCGCAGTCAGTCGAGTGGATAGCAACGGGCGAAAGTTATGCAAAGCGACAAAAAATTCAAAAGTCGGCTGAGAAGGGTAGGGTGTTCGAATTTTGAGATGAAACTAGCTCAGTATGGAATAATATTCATCCACTATTCTGAACAGGACAAAGGATTAATAGTGAATATTACATAGGGTTGTTATTGCAGTTCGAGTGTAAAATTTTTTTTTTTTAGATCCTATTCTAACTGCATGTAGAAACTTCAAACAAATTTCTTAAACATTAAAATTTTAAGCAGCCCAAAATTTTTATATATAATCACATAAAAGTAATACTGAGATAAATATAATTTTCCACTTCTTAGTTGATTAAATCAAAAATTTATTAGAAAATTGTTTTTATATATTTATGAATATAAAATGTGCGGTTATTGTTTGAATTCCTGTGGTGGCTTAGATTAGAAATTGAACAATTCCTTGAACCTATTGCCATCAATTCAACAAATTAACGTGTTTAAGCGGTATAAAATTATAAAGATCATGCAATTACCGTAAACTGCCATTTGTGAAATTACGATGAATTTTCTTTCTCTGCCGATTAGATTAATTTTCTAAATAAATTGATGTTAAGTAAAATTTTAATGCTTTGTAATTTTTATTTTTTTTTCTTATTTTTCTTTATATCAGAAATCTTATTTTATTTATTATAGACGAGCAATCAACAAGCGATACAAATGAATTTACTTGTCACACACTTGTAGGCATGCGCAATGAATGAGGAAAGAAAGTTCAACTAATATTTGATAAAAAACGAAAAAAACACAAATGCAATAGAGTTGAACTGATAAGTGGCATTGAAGTTCTTATTAAATGCCTATATTAGAAGCTTCAAAATATATATATATATTTTAAGGCTTTCCCTTACCTTCGCATTTAAGTACAATAACCCTGATTTTTTTTTAAATTGTAATGCTAAGGACTATTTTAGTACCTTATAGAGATAGTACTCCAGGGGAAATATCGAGCTTTTTAAGCGCCTTTCCTTTCCACCCGAATATGTAGTTAGAAAATGTTTCCAAAAATCTTTCAAGTCGTGATATTTTCTTACAATGAATAATTTGCCGTTATAGAGTAAGGTAGCAATTTTTCCAATAAATTTAGCGACATACGTACTTACGGAAGTTTTTAAAAACCAATACCGTTATGTTAGTTACATATATCTTTAAAACCGCCTTAGGAACTTAAATATGAAATGCTTTATAGTATCGTGTTGTAACCGATGGGATTATTAACTTGTTATTGTGAAGCAGTTGTCTTTTCCATAAGCTGTTTCGTTTTCTTACATTCGAAACGCATCAATTCCCACCCTAAAGCTTCTATCTTAATAATTAACCATAACGTACCGATCATCATGTAAGTTTTATTATTATTTTTTTTTTTTTTTTACTTTAAAAAATCACAATCGTCCAAACAATTACACATACGGTATTAGGATGATATGGATTTTTTTTTTTTTAAATTAACTTTAATTCAAACATAATACATGAATTTCGATTGCGTGCTCGTATGGTCTGTCGTGAAGTTTTCCCAACGAATATCAAAAAAATTTTTTTAAAAAGAAAGGGTTACTTGTTTGTTAACCATGCCTGTCAAATCTTGTCGTATATACTTGTAGGTAGCAGTGTTTATCTACACCCTACCGAATAAAAGCACATTAAAAAAGAAAAACAAAAAGCAAAAAAAAAAAAAAAGAAATAAAAGAGAGAAAGATGAAGACGGTATAGTCTTATGCGATCTGATTTTCTGCTCCGTTGAATTTTGTGTTTCATCAAGCGCGATGCACTAGCATTTTATTGTTGTAAATGCGGAATGAATGAATCATGCAATCACCATCATTATTATCACTATTGCCATCACCATCACTATTCGATAAGAAGTATGAAAAAATAAAAAAAAAAACATGACTGACTTACTGACTGCTTGGCTGGTTAATAACGATGGATGGATGTATATACAGGTGCTTTTTGCCGATACTGTACCTGACAAATCATAAAGCGCGCAGAGCACTATTGTAAAGTTGGCATAGAAATTATGATTAGAATGTTTTTAGAAAAAAAAAAAAAGAAAAAAAATAGAATAAAAAAATTATTCGCCTAAACGAATGTTTTGGTTAAAATAGGAAAACGAACCATGAATTCTATGTTGCTTGACTTCAAAGAGTAATGAACGCGCAACTAAGCGCGCTGCGCATCAGATGTTCTACTATTTATTTGTAGCAAATTGTTTTGTTGTCTTGATGTTGTTATTTCTGCTCTTAAGTAAGTAAGGCGGAAGCACTTTTGGCCAACGGTACTGACACTAACACTAACACTATATAACGAAATCTGTTCGCTACATACATATACGATGTAAAAGGAAACGTTTTATTCGCCTGCACTTATACAATGATCGATGATTGCTTTTCAGTAACGGTAAAAAAAAGCCAATAAGGTTCGTTATCATAGTTAAGTAAAAAATTTTCTTCGTTTAATTCAAAATAGAGCGATTTTCTATTTTAAAAGAAAAAAAGAGAAATTTCGTTTGCCTACGAATACGTGTCGATTGCCATGACGTTAAAGATTAACTAAGACCGAGTAAGAAAGCGACAATCGCCTCGGGGACTAATTTTGTCTATTCCATACATATATATTTTTCTTTTTTATTTAGTAAAGGACAAGGCATCAATAGAGTTGACATGCTACGTAGGCATAAGTAGTCGATTGTTTAATTAAAGCTTAAAATTTGCAGCAACAAAGCTCAAATATGCGGATACTTTTAAACTTTAAAAATTCCTAATTAATATACACGAAGTCTCTCTATGGCATCACACTCGTTAGATTATTAAACGACAATCACATTTTAATATCCAAATTTTAAAATTTTGATAATTATTGGAGAAGTTGGTTTGATTTATTTGACTTTTAAACTTGACTTTACCAAGGTAAAGAGAATTATAAAATGTAGAGTATTGCAATATAACTGTCAAACAAACATAAGCGGACAAGGCTTTCGCTATTTGCTTAGTTTCACGTTACATACGATTCTTTTTATTTTGTTTACTATGTTCGCTTAGTTTTTTTAGACGTTTCGAGTCACTTAGATTTGCTTCAATTCACTCCTTTCTTTTTTTCCTTTTTAATCGAAATTCGATTCCAGTAGTACCGACGTTTGTTGTTGCAGAATTTTTATGAAGTTCGTTACGCTGTTAGTGACAAGGCGTCTGTAGGCCTAGGTTATAACATAATTTTGAATTTACCGCACATGCGGCTTAGAGAAGATGGCGTTACACGTCGCTTGGTCAAAGAAAGAGGAGAGCGATTAATAATGATGAATAAGTGGAAGATGAAGAATTTTATTAAGCAAACAGCGCAGGATATCTAATAGGCGACTTTCCCCAACTATAATATTTTTATTTGTTTTTATTCTTCTTATAAGAAGTCTCGTAAAATATGAACTTAAAGGGAAACAAGTTCTAATAATTGTTGTTTTATAGCGTAAATATAAATGAAGAATAATAAGTTGTGTTTGACAAAATAAAATTTGAACTCCGACGGCTTACATATACTGGGCACCTTGCTGTACAAACATTTCTCAAAACTAATTTTTATAAATTTTTATTTACATTATCTTATAAAATCCCTAATTTTTTTATTAAACCTTCAACCTTGTACTGTCATAAGCTAAACGGCGGTAGGATGTAGGAATGCATCACATTAGATTAGTTTCCTTTGGTTAAATCTGTCGACCAAAATTGTGCATAGAAAAAAAACTCAGTCGTCTTTTATGATTTCATAAAATTTTTAAAATCTATATATATATATTCTTAAAATTCATAAAAAGTAGTAAGTAATTTTTGGAAGATGCAGGTCATAAAATATTTTATTCACCCATTCAATGAGTATTATGCACTTCGGCGTTGTTGTTAATGTATGTTATGTATATCGGTGTCTTCAACTGTACGATTGTAACTAGTTGACACTTCTTTAAATGTTTTTTCCAGTTTTCATTTTTTATTTTTCTTTTAAATTCAGCAAATGTTTATTTTACTAAACATTTCCTTACTTTCAAACACAATTCAGAATTACATACACGTGTATGTCATTTATGATTGTACACTTTGACTTTAGCAGTTCTCTCATACAGATAAGCGATTACCTTTTTAAGTTTTATTTTTTTTTGTAGGGTTTATAAATACACAGAAAACATAAAACATAAAATCAACCAAATTTATTTCTTGGAAATTTTTATTCTTTTGTACTTTTCTTATAACGAACGTCAAAAGGTAAAGGGTATACGTGAACTATGACGGATTGCTTGTTACACTCAGAGATTGTATAGAAATCTCATATATACGTATATAATATAATATGTATATATATATATATATATATATATATATATATGTATGCGACTACATATGTAAATATCTGATCAGATTCTAATGTTTGTGTTATGAGATAAAATATATAGACGTTTAGTATTTGAGATATGCTTTCATTGCTTTTAATTTTAGTTTTCTAACTAGACTCGTTTTGATTTTCAAATCTTTTTAAAAATTCTAATGACTTAAAAGATATTTGAACAGGAAAATTAATAATCGAAAATTATAATATAAATAAAAAATATAAATAAAAAAGTAGATACAAATATTAATAATAGCTATGATGCGTGGCTATGCGATTATAATGCGGTTCTCCATAAGAGTGCTCCATTTTATGGATGGCGCTATGCATGGACTTAGACCGATCTAGATAATCAATCTGAATCGATCGGTGTAATAAAGGGTGCATCTATCTTGGGCCTTCTTGATGTTACCTAATATTCTGTACCGCAAGTGCTGTGGGGTATAAAAATAATTTACTTCTTATGATCATAAATAAACTTAAGCAGCTTTGAGTATCAATCAAATATTTTCTCGAATGTGTAAAAAGGTTTAAATCCATGGAAAAATATAAATTTCTCTCGAAAAATGATAAGAAAAACATATATATTCTTATTTGCATGTAAAATAAAATAAATATTAAATTTTTATTCACCAATAAAAAATATATTATTATTATTAAAATTAGGTAATTTTTCATTCTAGTTCAATTTGCATATGCGGAAAGAATTTAAAATTAGTACGCCGGCGGCTAATATATAATATAAAATATCTTTTTATTGCTGTTAGTATTAATTTATTTTCCTAGATTTTTGTAGATCTTTGTTAAATTCTTTCTTGTTCGTTTGTATATTACATTGAAGTTATATATTTAATGAAAGTCTTATTAGTTAAAAAATTAAGATCTGAGTTAATCGCAACAATCCCTTATTTTCAGTAAAAAAGTTGGAATATAATGGACGAGGAGAGGTTACTATTAAATTTCTTATATCTCTTATATAGGAAATTTAGCAAAATTACGTCGCTATATAAGGGAAGCACTAGAGATGATTCGATTTTTATTTCACGAAAATAAATGTTTTTGGAATAGCGACCTGAAGATCTATAAAAACACGTGGATACTTCAATTCTAAAAATTATTCTGAATTGATGAGCACGTCAAAATTTAAAATGAACTCAAGCCTTTCTGCGTATCGTGTGCATCTCCAGAAAAATATAGAGATGTTCTCTTTAATAAAAATTACGATCCATAATATTGCTGCAAAACCCATATAAATTCATTTAATACGCCTGCAGCAAACTTTCCGAAATCTATGGCAGAGAAAATTCCTTCTTATGCTTTACCTAATCTAATTATAAAAAGGCCTATTTTTAGCTGTCAAAAAAAGCAAAGATTGACGAGAATTTACGCGACATCTATCAAGCAATGGGATTAACGGAAGTACGTCAAGAAATCCAGCAGGAAGAGATTAGCAGGCCTAGCAGAATGGAGCGCAACGTTTGTGTTGTTCGTAAGTTTTATAAGAGGAGGATTTTACTTAAGTGAAGTTAGTTGTATATTGAGAGTTCATTAGCCATATTTGAAGCCAACAAACATTAAAGAAATAAGTTCCTTTAAATAATAGTAAAAAAAAAAACACTGAGAAATTGTAAATAAAATCTACACTTTTCACGATCTAACGATACGAATTTCGTCTGATGGAAAATATAAAAAAGTCAATTTTTTAACAATACTTTTCATAACCGTTTTCAATATTCCTATCTCGTTGGTTTCATCTAGAAGAGATATTACCAAGATATTTATGTGATTCCTTAGTCTGTTAAGATATTTGGAAAAGGACTTTAGGATTTAGATTTTTAATAAATAGAAAATCCAACTCACTATGAATATTTTTGTTGCTAACAAACCATGTGACATTAACAATAAGATGCAAGTCTTCGATCGATATTTTTGAAATTTTTCAATATTAGAATTACCGGCTGTTCTCCACAATTGTATGCCATATTGCCAAAAGGCCTAAAGGATACTCTTAAATTAAATTGTTAACTCTTCTAGTAGTAGCTAAAGACTCCTCTGGTTTTTAAGTCAAGTTACTGGATTTAAGCTTTTTAAGATTTTTCCATATTAGTCTTTGGTCAATATGTAAGTCAAGATATTTTACACAGTTGTTGACTGGAAATTTTCTACAGAATCTCTAAGAATTGAAACCAATTTCGAAGAAAAGTCAGTATGTATAGTATATTTCCATCACAGTACAGTTTTATTGGAGCACTGCAAGATTTCGAAGTTTTTATGCTTAGTGCAGCTAGCGGGTTAGATATGGTGAGTATTTGCAAAGCATGGAAATATGCATCGATGGTCCTATAAATTGACCTCACTGCAGCCAAGTATTCTTTTCATCTCTAGACCTTTGACGGCTTGTACGAATACAAGTTCGATCGAATACAAGTTTTGTCCAATGATCGCCATTTTGTATTTTTATGCTCAGAATATCAAGAGCAGCCGATTCATTTATATTGATACCATTTCTTCTTCTGTACGATATGAGATACGACCAAATTTTTACTGACGTTAACAGTTACTCTATTTTCCTGATCACGTGAGGATGATTTAATAAGATCTCGGTTAAGGCTATTTGAGTGTTTATTTTGTAAATCGGTGCCGTGTAAACTTTTGTTGAAAGAGAACGATTGATATCAAGTAGTGCTGTTGTTGATGAATCGATTTGGCAGTCTCGGCTAATTTTTCTACCATTCTTCCATTTTCGTACTTGAAATATTGATGGAAACCATCTATGTATCGAGCTTTGGTCTTCTTTACAACAAACGAGAGACAGATTTCAGTGCAAAAGGTGGAATGATCCGTCAATGAATTGTGCCAAGAAGGTGTAAAAAATTATAACATATTGTTTATAACAGATATTGGTCTAAAATGTGATACCTAAAAAGCTTCAATCAGATCTCATTTAATAGAATATTTGTCAGTTCAATCAATCAATTTTTGATTGATTTTACGCATTGGGCGCAACAGTTTCCGAATATAATAATAACTGATTATTATTATTATTTTTTTCATAAAACAATATAGGAAATTAAAAAAATTATTTTTGTTTACAGTTATTTCAAAAGATTTTACGATTATTATAACAAAGTCATTTTCCACAGGTTCTTTGAAACTCCAAAGCCTTTAATATATTAATAATGACGTAATAATGATTAAATAAGTTTAGGTCTTTACTTTCTGCCGTATAAACCTGTATGTGGACAAATAGTGAAGTAGAGGTCATTCACTATTATTCGAAAACATACGACAGATCAAAGTTTAATGCTTTAGATCTTGTAGTGAATATAATATTAAAAACAAAAAAAACAAAAAAAAAAAAGAGAATAAATAAATAATAAACTTGTCTCTGGGAAAAATTTATGAACTGAGAAAAAACGAAGTTCGTTAAGGCTTTTGCCTTCTATAAGGTATTCAAGCAATTATGTAATTACGGTATCATAAGAATAGGTCGACTATTTTTACATATTTTATAGAGCAAGCACCCGGTGTTTAGACGAGTATATTACCTGGAATATTATTTGTGTTGTCTGTTGTGTATTTATGTGCGCGTGTTTTTTAAAACTAATCATTATGATCACATTGCTTTAAAAATGGTGGTTAAACCAATTCACCAACCACTTTACTATCACCTTATGGATACCTAGAGATAGTTATACAATATAATGTCAACGAACCGTAATTACCGGGAAAATGAAACTAGCTTCGCAAGATAATGTGAGGGGTGTTCTGCTGACAACGACACAACACATAGACGGGTAATTTTAATCAATAATTTTCATGTGTGAACCGCGATGATGCAAATTATATATTAAGAATATTTGATATGAGCGTGAAATGAATTACAGGCACACATTGACACACGAATAATAGAAAAAAAAACTCGTATGCGGGTCTACTCTAAGTTATATACAGGTGTTTGTATGCCGGTCGTGTTTGTATGACGTCTTACATTTTGTTTTAAACCAACTAATGAATTGGTGGAAAGAGGAAGAGAAGAGATGAAGGGAAAAGTGAGAGATAAAGAGAAAGAATGCTTTCTGGTTTTGTGATAGAGAGTTAGAAAAACGGAAACGTCTAAGACTTTATTAATAAGGAAATGATATGACGGAAAGGACCAGTATTTGTAGTAACTTTGTTTGGTTGTAATAGATGGGAAATTGCTACTGTGTTCTATTGATAGGTAAGAGCATAAGCCGTCAAATGAAATCATTACTAATTTTGCTTTTAAAATAAGTCATCTTTAGAATTACGTTAATGTTTCCATATGCCATTCATTATAATTTTTATAATCTAGAAAACAAAATGTTGAAACTTCTTTTTTTCGGAATCATTTCATTTTCATATTTATTGCAAATAATGTAAATTTTTTTTTTTGCATATCTAGAACTTGTCATAATTCTTTCATTTCCTTGTTTTGCTTAATTGACAATTTTTTTTATTTTTATATTTGTTCTTGTTGAAAATAAAATAGTTGAGAAAATTGATTTATCAAGAGTTAGAGTTCTTGGAAGTCCTCATTCATACAGTAATTAGCGATTATAAAAACTCAATTCCTTTACAATTTTCAATGATTGTGTTGCTCTTACGAATGCATGCACACTAATACATATAAATTATCATGTTACCAGTTGTCGATGATTTAAAGCAAACTATAATTCTCAAGAATGAAGTTATTAAACAAAATAAATAATAATAAAAAAAAAATAAAAAAAAAAATCCAACTAGCGCCGTTCACTGCTTAATCAACTGATACTGTTCAATAAGATAATTGCTACGTAATCAATCAAAATGTTTTGAGTAAAGACTTCAAAGTATATTGTAAAAGCATTACGGTTTGATTTATTAGTAGTGAAAGAAGAAGATGAAAAGCGGCCGATTATTTATTTGTTACTTTTATAATGTATTTACAAACGGGACAGCTAGTATTTTAAATAATTATGCAGTTAAACAAGATTGTTGGTAATTAGCGATTCTTTTTGCGGGATCACGTATTATAACGGACAACTCCTTTAAATATCTACTCTAAGAAATACATCTTCCACTCGTTAAAAATAATTAGTAAGCTTATCCTTCTTTTATTTATTACTTTTACTTTTAATATTTTTACTACTTAATCAAAAAAGGAAAGTAAAAAATGAACCCTACTTTGATTACAATACAAAAGAAAGTGGCTTTTGCCATCTCGACTTCGACGATTCTTAGCGAACTTCGAATTCGGCGATTCTTGGCGAACTTCAAACAAAATCTGGATGCTTACCTAGCAGAGTTTTCGAAATTCCCGTCCACACATGCGAGTTGTATTCTAACCTTGGCCGGATACAGCCCGTGTAAATGGTGCGATTATTGGCTGAAGCGAAGAGTTTTTCGAATTGCTAGGCTTTTAACGGTTTCTATCGATACTTCGAAGACAACTTTTCTCCAATGCTTATTATTTTGCATTTCCATGCTCAGAATATCAAGACCTGCCGATTCTTTAACGATTATCGACACTATCACTTCCCTTGTACGATAAGAGATATTTTCGTATTTTTTTGGAGATAACGTTTGACTTGGAGTTCACTTTTCTCTGAGATATCATAAGTCATCTGTGGACCGACTTATGCTACCGTCATATTGCCGATTCCTAGTTAAATTGATTGATTCTAGATATCTGGTCAGATGGTAATTGACCATGCTCTTCATGATTTTGGCTATAGCGAAAACATTGCGATTGGACGAAAATTTGCGGGATTGATAGGAATGCGCTCCTTGGGTACTGCTTCGATATTAGGCCTTTTCAAGCAATCTGGGAAAATATAGGTATGTTAGCACTTGTGGAATAGACTATGCAGTAGCCTAGCGGTAATGGACAACGGCTAAGAAGCCGTCTGGCTTCGAATTTTTGCAGATATTGAGGCTGGCGATGACTTTTCTAATGGAGATAGTAAAGGCAGTAATGTTTCAAGGGAATAATTTAAGGGACACGTTAGCTTTATCAACCCCTGTAAGTGGAATGGTTTCCAAGTGGACTGGTTGTCTCTATTTTTAGACTGATTGCTAGTCAGATTGATTTAGTCGGTTGGGTTTAGATGTCAAACTGAATCTAAGTACATCTTAATAAATCTGATTCAACCAACAAGTGTCCTTGGGTTTAAGTTGCTTTTAAATGGAATGAAAGACAACACTTCATGAACGATAAAGTTTTGTATTATTTATGCAGCGGTATTAACGTTACTACTTAGCAAACGGAGATGCTAATTAAAATCTCTTAAGAGGTTATTGAGCTCCGTCTATTTCGGCTTAAGGTATTTGAAAATACCATCTTTCGAAACTGGAAAGGAAACTTAACAAAAATTAGCGCGTGCAAAATATACGGAAATATAATAATAGCCCATGGTTTTGTGAGGTTCACGGATTTTGGTTTCGTATTTATCTGAATACCAAACCATCTTCACTAGAAATTTGCGTTGGTTCGTTAATAAGCTGCATTAGGTAAGATTTAAATATCAAATAATCTCCGGGTTGTGTACTTTGAGATTTCTATGTGTCGACTGAAGGAGTCAGGAAAGTTATGTACGCTGAAATAGTAACAGCGATTTCGTTGCGGATATAATTGCGCAATATTGAGGAGATTAAGTTGCATATGTTGTGAAAGCTGTTTGAGGAAACAGTTCTTCTCGCGTTTGTGCTCCAATAAGCGAATCTGAAAGGCAAGTTGTACGACCGGATCATAACTTTTCCCTATGGGGAGACAAATTTGATCTCCTGAATGCTGTAACGTTGCAGACACTAAGACACAATATCGTTATGTGTGTATATTACAACATCGCCCTGTGAAATAATATTAAGCATTGTGCAATAGCCATGCAAACGGATGCAGCAGGTCAATGTTTACGTCTGTGTGCTTATACCGTGAAAAAATTCGTCTGCAATCCATTAGTAGTATAATTTAAATTTATTCACATTTGCCATTATTTATGTCTACAAGGTGTTAGAAAGCAAGAGACAAACTTTTGCACTCTTTGGAAAGCATGTAACAGCACGCAAAAACGCAGTGGAGATATTATGAACCGCACAGACGGGATGGACAAAATAATATGAACACTATACAATGTATTATAGTATCATCCTGTTGCATGTTAGCAAAACTGTTTCCGCACAAATATCTATTGCACAGTTTGTGTGTCAAGTCTTGTAGGTTATATTTTAGTGCATTATGCGCTTTGTTCTGGGGCGGTTAAAACAAGTGATCGACCTCGGCTAGTGACGAGTATTTCACGATCGAATCCATGAGTATCCACGGTAATGACAGCATACACGAAACGTAGTGAAACATCATCGGAGAAGAGGAAGAGGGACCGAAACCTTAAAATTAACTAACGTAGACCGACGAGCATTACAAACGGCTGTGGGTAAACAACATAAAACTAACGCGGCAAAAGTGGCATTAGAACTCAACAATGGCTTGAGTAATACTTTTTCAACAAAAATAGTACGACGGAAGCTATACAAATTTCGGCCCAACACTTAGCTAATATTACGAATAAATATTGTGTACATGTTAAGTATTTATATTATTTTGTCCATCCCCTCTTCGCAAAGAAATATATTAGGAGCATAAGAGATAAATTTTATCGACGCACTAGACTCATTACTACTTCTTTTCTTATTTTTAAATGAAAAAGTGTCTATATCAAGAAAATAGTATAAAATACTCTACTTAATCTTTTCTCTAACATTAGCTACACTTTTCTGATTAAACATCAATTTCGTTTTGAAAGCAGAAATGAAGCTTTGAAACTTTCCACGAAAAGCCTAAGTTTTCGCTTACTATCATTAAAATGCGAGCGCTCCTTACGCAGACAATATATCATTGATTGAATAGCGAATGCAGCAAAATAGTAGCACGTTTCAAGTTAGCACCACTAACATCTCTTAGGGCAGTTTTGCTATAACGCTATCTTAACGAAAAATTACGATATCACGATTTCTCACATACTGTTCCCACCTTTCGTTTGAATTGTATTAGTTGTTCTCTCTAGTGCCTTATAGTGATGATTGCTTTCATTTGATTGGGACCTTGGGCCACACTACCCTCAACCAAGGTTGCTTGAACATTGTGTATACACTTTTCATCATTACTCACGATACAGCAGTACTTTACTTCGAATCAAACAAGGAAAGCAATGCTTCCCGTTTAATCTAGAACTGGTGTAATTATAAATATTTTTCACGAAGAAATTTCTATATTTCGTATATTAAAGTTCTTAAAAAGCTCGTTAAGGTGCAGGATAAAGCATCCGAAAATAACTCATTCTCGTCATTTTAATAAGAAGCTGTTGTTACTTTTTGATCCTAAAAGATTGCTTAAATGAACCTGTGATGCTTTGAAAAAGTTTCTTTTTACTACTGAAGGGTTAGGCAGAGTGTCGTCAGAGCTCTGAGGTGTGCTTACGTAATAAAAAAATTTTACCTTCCTGCACTATGATTATTCCTGATCAGAGCGAATTCCGGTATGTAATCAGCGATACCTCTCTATATCATTGCATTTGTTCAAATCTCTATCCAGAAGTAGGAACAAGCGCTCGTGTAAGAGTTCGTTGTTTTAAAATTCGTTACATTAAAATCAGAAATCAATTTTCTTTTCTTTTTTTTCTAAGGGGACTTTCGAGTACCTTTCAGTTTAAACGAAATTTAGAGCTTCGCTTGAAAGGAATGGAGTGCTTCTTGGTTTTGTCGTTTTTTTTTTGCTTATTATATAGCTTTTCAATGCAATTTTTTCTGTAATATTCCTTTGTTTTGTTAGAGTTTTTTTCTTTTTTTTTGGTATTTGTTGTAATTTTGCAAAGTGATTGACTAATTTAGTATAACTTCTGACAGATACTGTGAAAGTTAAAAAAAAAATGCCAACGGAAACAGGAAGTGGAGCAAAAGTCTCTTAATAATTCTTTAACATCTTAATGTTAAGATCTTATAGAAGCATATGATGAATGCGTTCGCAATGAGATCCAACAGCGAATGAAGTAACAACATGTTAGCGTATTAAGATTATATTCGCAGTATAGACGAGAGAATGATGAAACAACTTTGTAGAGCCAAAAGATGCAAAACAAAAAAAAAAGGAAGAAGAAGAAGAAGAAAAATTCAAACTAAACTTAAAATAAGATGAGCAATATTAAGAGAATCCAGTCACACAGAGAAGAGATCGAATAAAATCATTCTTAGTGTACACTAACACAACGAAACAGTACACCTGTAGTTTAATTGAGACAATGATAGGTTTATGTAAAGTGTATGCAAAGGAATGAATACGCTATAGATCGTAATATATGAGAAGGTTTCACGCTCTCACTTTGGAAAAAAAAAGGTTACAAATACCCATAACATGGCAGCGATATGCTTAAGTCTGCTAATGAAACTCAAACATATTAGATGTAAACGACGGAATCGATGACGATCGTCGTAGTAGTGGTGGCAATAATAATTGTGTGTTGAACCTCTTTTAAAACGAACTTTGGCTAAAATATTGTCTCTGTGTATGTGCATGTGCTCGATTAACTGTCGTGTTAGCCACGTTTATTGTGATCAGTTAGTTTGTAGACAGACGTCAGCGAGTAAAGTTGCTTGATTATCTATATAGCGTATGCTGGGTTTTAAAAAGTATTTTTCTCATAAATTTTTTTTATGGTGAAAAAAAAACACTGAAAAAAAACTAACACACTTTAATGTGAACATAAATCAAAGCCAACATTGAAAACCAAATCCCTTAACGTGTCAATAAAATTTCAAAAAAAAAAAAAATTAATTCTTGCTGAAAAGCGATAAAAGAGGAAACAACAAAAATTTATTAAAATTGAATTAAACAAACACTTAACACAAACGTGTAAATTACTGTTAGAGTTCACTAATGAATGCTTTGAATTGCTTTAAATGTTTATATTGCATGTTAAGTATATATGTTTTAATAGATATATATATATATATATACATATATATGGCAAATACGTATAGAAACTAAGAAAAGTAGCGTACTACAACGACTGGCTCAAGTTGCTAATCAATCATTTAATCAAGGGCACTTTAGAGAGCGTTAAAGAGAGAGTTTGCCAATGTACTGAGTTATGTACAAAAGTTCATGTAACCGTGTGGGATGACTGGTTAAAGTCAAAGTGCTGACGTTGTACTTTGAAGTTTTTGGAAAGAACTGGTAAAAAAAAAAAATAAAAAGTACAAAAAAAGAAAAAAAATGAAACGAGAATGAAATAAGCAAACAAGCAAGAACATCACTACACAGATAACACTGACAGAAATTATAGTTACCTTCAGTAGATATTCGATACAGTTTCTCATATATTCATGAATATTGTTTTAGTGGTGTGCTCTGTGAACCCAACCACAAAACTGTCACTCATTGCCGCTACCACCCCAGATGACGTAAACAAGATGTCAAAAGTGCTAGTTGTCCTTGTGTGTTGTTTGTGAGAGTAATCCAATCTTTCCTATCATCGAGTTATAAAGTACAAAATACAGGTAAGATTTTTCCCCTTTTTTTTTCTTTTTTCACAAGATTTTAAATTTCCTAGAATTTTTTTTGTTTTTTTTTTCTTTTTTAATGTCTTAAACAAGAATTATAAGCTTTCCTGGCCTCTAAGTGTAACGTTCTGCAAATTTCTTATTATAGTTTATTGAAGGTTAAAATAGATGTAAGGAAACAATTAGTTCTGCGTTGGAGTGTAAGAATTGCCTCATGTTGGGCGCCTTGTAAAGTCAGCAGGCCGTAGTAAAAATGTATCTCTAACTTTATAATATTACTTGATTTATTCTGCTTGGCTTTGGAACATTGAGCGTTAGATGAGAGAAAAGATAAATTTCATAAACTTATCTAAATTTCCCAATTTTTACAACAAAAAAAGGACTTTGTTCTTCGGCGCAAAATCTCCTTGCTTTTCTCTGAATTGTCGTCGCATTAAAACTCTTTTCTTTACGAGCTACTAATGTGAATAAAAATTTCATTTATTTGAAAATATTTTCTCTAAATTTATTTGATTCACTGGTCATGGATTATAGCCTGTTCTCTTGAGAAAGCTGTTTTTTTGTAGTTATTAAATTTTTCAAATTTATATTATTATATTCTTATGATCCTGAACTAACAACTAATAAAGAGTTATTTTTTGGTTTCATTCTGAGCAAGTAGGAGCTACTTGCTTATTTAATCGTTTATTAGTTATATTGTCTCTTCTTAAGTCTTTCTTTTCTATGAAAAATTACTTGATCCCTTTCTAAATTACTTAAATATATTACTTGCCTTCCCTTTTTGCTATTAATATAAGAAAGTTTTATAGAAACTCACTTTGAATTTGTCCAGGCTCGGCTTACTAATTTCAGATCGATTTGATCGACGTTTTATGTTTTACTTAAATTTCTTAATATTTAATTCAATATTAATTAATTTGTTATATCATAATATAATCCTAATATGTTCGAAAATAGTTCTGAATTAACTTTAGGTTAAATTTATGTTTTGGTTGTGGATTACACTGTTGTGCGAAGCTCATATTTGAAAAGGCGAAAGAAGATTTTTTCCAAAGTTTCACGATTTTTCCTTAAACGCAGGTATTGAGAATAAAAACTTTGTCAAGAGAATATTTCGGTGAACTTAAATCAATTCTTTTACTATGTATTGATATAAATGATCTCTGAGTTTCGATCGTTAAGTCCTTGAGGGTTACGTAACAATTGCCCTTAGGATTCCTCCTCTCCTTTTTTATTATGGTATTAAGCCGAGTGTTTTGACTTTCAAGAGGTTGGGGAATACATTGGAATTGTACTGAGGGTTCCTCTCCTTCTTTTTTTATTATAGTATTAAGCCGTGAGTTTTGAGCTACAAGCCTTTGAGGGTTACTTAACAATTGCACTTAGAATTCTTCTTCCTTCTATTTGTTATGGAATTAAGTCGTAAGTTTTGGGCTTCACGCCCTTAGGGAATAAATTGTAATTATATTTAGGATTTTTCTCCTTGTTTTCCTATTATAAAATTAAGCTATAAATTTTGAACTTTAAGTCCTTGGGAGATATATTATAGTTGCGCTTAGGATGACAAAAGATCGTTTTTTATTATGGAAGTTGAAAACGTAGAACCAGAATTACAATTCAATCGTTTTTCATTTAGAGTTGAACCCAATGTGTTAACTTATTCTGCAACGTATTCATTCGAAAAAAAAATTTAGAAATCTTTTTCAAAAGATCTTTAGTTTAAGCTGGAAAAAAGTACAGTTGTTACTGGTAATATATTTCCATTCATTTGCTAATTTACTTCAAATTTGTAGTTATTAATAGAATAATATTTGACGATTTTACCAAATTATTTGCAACTATGGCTGCGATCTATAGTTTTATTAAAATTGATTTATTTAAAGTGATTTCGTTTAAAAATGTTTGCTGGGAAAGTATGTTTCATAAAATTACGACATTTTTCTTTATCAATTTTTTCAATCTAGAAAAGTAGAGTTAGTGGCTGTGCAAAAATTTTCGCATTGTTTTGCTAAATTAGCTCCGAATTATACGCCATTTCTTCTCGATTAAAAATAATTATTAACGCAATGTAGCATTAATTACTAAAATTCCTACTGACTTGGTATGGTTGTGTTGTTTGTGTTTTCGGCGAAGGATGTAAGGTTTCTTTACTTAGATACTCAAGGTATTTTTCAGTTTTATTTACTCTTCTGATCATAACATGACCCAAAGTGCTCTCGAGTCATCTAACTTAACTCGTTTTTCTGTTTGCTTTTTCTTTTTTTTTTTTTCGTTTTTGCTTGTGACAAATGGTAAAGAATTTTTCTGTTAAGCCAATGTTACCATTTACAAAATGAAACGACACACATACGATTGATGTGTGTACCGTACGTACTTCTTTACTTCTCGGTTCAAGTCTGTTATTGATATTGTAGTTCATGTGTGTAGTCCATGTGACCATGAATGTGTGCGTTGTTAACACATGCAAACATCACCGTTTAGAGGATTGCAGGCACCATTATATTGATGTCCTCTCTTGGATTGAATAGTCAGTTGTATGTCTTTAAGTACTTTCAAGAGCAGAAATAGCTTTACATGATGTTTGGGTTTGTATAATACTACACACATTAAGTCTACTAAGACGAACAGTAATCCATCAGCAATTCTTCTGAAATCATCGTAGGTCATGCACGTGCATTGTATTTGCAAAGCAACTATTCACTATACTGTAGTAAATGTACGACTTTTCTTGCTAGAAAAGCAAGAACGAAACCGAACTAAACTCTATTATAGCAACGAAATCAAGTTGAAACTTGTAGCACAAAAATATAAGCTTAATCCCTTCGAGAGATAAGAAGATATCTTTGAAATGTTTTATACATATTTTAAAGCTTTTAATCCATTAATAGTTTAGTGTATCTGTTACCCGGTCTCCGTTGCAATTTATGGCGTCACTAAGGTTTTACTTTTATTTAACGTACGGTGACCGACTGTCAGATCTTTGGAATTCTGTAGAGATGTCAAAGTGTGGTACAATTTATGTAAAACAATGCTCGTAAATAAGTCTTTGCTTAGGATTGAAAAGAAAATTTACATGAGGGAAAGGATTCAAAAGGCAGAGTGGAAAGAAAAGACAAACAGACAGCAATAGAGAGAGAGAGAGATAGAGAGAGAGAGAGAGAGAGAGAGAGAGAGAGAGAGAAAGAGAAAGAGAAAGAAAGATACAGAGACAGAGAGAGAGAGAGTACGAGAGGGAGAGCATAAGAGACAGCGAGCAAGAAGGATAGCAAACGTTATAAACATATAAAAACACTTGTATTTTAGTTCCCACGTCACGTTTCGGTCTCCTGGTGTTGTAGCATTACCAAGTGAATTTGACCTTTGCATGCGGTAATTTTTGTTTTTGCGCAATCTATCTGAAATTACACCTTTGGTAGCTAGTCGGTTACCGCGCTAGCTAGCTGGCTAGCAGGTCTGTTGACTATTTGCTTGACTGAGCACGCCTAATTACATTTATATCACGCCTAGTGCTTGTAAGCTTATGTGCTGAAGTCCGTTGATGTATGTGTGTGTGTGTATGTGTGTGTTTGAATGTGTATAGGTTTATGTAAATTGTAAATCTTTGTATAAAGTACGAATCATTGACTAACTGGTGCTATATAACAATTCTTTTTTTCTCTTTCCTTTGTGTAGATTGTTGACGTTTGGCAAGTGTTGTCGTGTGAACTTTAATCGCAACGTTGATATCGTCACCATGAGTTTGCTCAATCTTTCCTTTATGCGAAGCTTTTTATTCCACTATATGTTTGCTTTTGCCCTGTTCTCTACTGCTTGACAGCTTAGTTTGCTTTAAGCCTTAATTACCCTACAGTAACTTTAATACTGTTGTAATGTTTCTTTTGTGTTATGCTTTCAAAACATTAGCCGATCATCTTCGCACACATACATATTAACAAATATTTATATATATATATATATGCACTTGTGTGTGTGTTTGTACAAACCATATTATACGTTGTTGATGTGTTATTCTCAGGCTAGAACTCATCCATCAGCTTTCCTCTCTCTATACAAACATACGTCTCTATGTAAAAATATGTTTAAATTCCACTTTTGTGGTTTTGACTTTGGTTGACTTTTATATTGATGTCGTTTTTATTCGCTTTGCTACTGTAATTACTTTGTTTACGAGATTCTGTTAAAATAAAAGCTATAGTGAAGGGCATAAGTGTTGGAATTTTTTTCTTCCTTTTTTTTTATAAACTCTGCAAAGAATTTATTGTTTCTATCTTATAAAATCATAATCAATTCTCCAAAGTAATTTTTTTAATAATTTTCTTTCTTACGTGAAAAAGCCATTTATTGAGAAAAATTGGCACAATATATATTAACCATTAACTTCTAAGCTGCTCAAAAGTTCTTTGAAAGTTTAAACTGAATTTTCGTTTAAAAACTCTTCACTATTTTCGGTTTTTTTTTTGGTTCTCCAGGCCATCAGAATCACTACCTCGAAATCGTTGAAATCAAAACCAACAATTAGAATTAGATAGAGAAGTATTACTACGAGTTTGCAAAACTTGGCAGCAGACTTCTTCAAATCAAACATAACAAAAGTGATGAAGGATGGAACTTTGAACCCTTCATGGTTAGCATCTGTATATACTGCCCAACTTAATAATACTAAGTGGAAAATTGTTTGTTTTACGTAGACGAAGGTCAAAATCATCTTAAGACTTAAGGGCTAGTAAAATCTACAAAAGATTTTTAAAAACAATTAATATGAAAATTGTCTAACCTTCGAAGAGTGGAAATTAATTTCATTCATTCGTTTTATTATTCCTGACATTTGTGATTACCCTCCGCCGTTGCAGATACCCTCACGTGCAACTTGGAAGTACGTAAGCGCTAATACTCCTCTATTTAATGTCCTGCTGATCTGATTTACCCAAAAATACTTTCTTCGATCTCATTGCCCATATACATAGCAGTGTCGCTGGTCAAAAGAAAAAAAAAACAAGAAAAGAAAAAAGAATATGCTGTTCTTAAAACAATGATTAGATTTATTAGGTCCTTGCATCCATTTTGGTCTGCAAGTTCCACAGGTAAAAAGTTAATGTAATTCGATATATCAGCATACATAATGGTTAAAGTGGAAGATTTTGACTTCACTTTATCTAAAACAACAATTTTCCATTTCGTATTATTAAGTTATTCAGCGTATAGAAGGATCAAAATTGCTTTTTCGATATTCATTACTTTTATTGTTTGATATGAAGAAATCTGCTGCTGAAACCTTTTAGAAGTTTACGATAACGCTGCTTCGTCTTGTTCCAATTGTCGGTTTTGATTTCAACGATTTAAAAGCAGTGATTCTGATTACAATGACAAAAAACGGCCTGGAGAACCAAAAATGTTCGAAGACGAGAGTTATTGGACGAAAACCAAGACTAAACTCTCAAAGAACTTTCACACAGCTTAGCCTTTAGTGATTAATATATTTTATAGTAATTTTTCTGAATAAAGGGTTTTCCAATTAAAAAAAAAAATTATTAAAATTAATGCAAGCACTTGTTCTATGACTTCCATGCACATAAGAGCAAATGAATAAAATGGTTCGCCTTACAGCTGGCTAAGTATGTTGAGTATTCAATCAATATCAATATCAAATTGCAAAGACCATGAGCAATAACTTTTCGTTTTGGCATTTCTGGTCATCATTTACATTCAGTTCCATGGTTTAAAGCGATAATGCTCGGGGTTTTTATGTTAATTAATCATCCTCCAAAACTCTTGAAAATATGTTCCATTAGAAAGCCTTTTGTTTATATATATATATGATATGAACAGTTATTATTTGCATGGACATCATGTAGACTTTTTGGTCCTTAAAAGCCACAGTGTTCCTAATGTGATCATGTTTATGCCCACGATATACCTGAAAATCCAAAAGATACACACACACACTCACATGCTACATAATCACATGTTATTTAAAGTTAGTTTTATCGAAAATTGTTGAGGGGTTTGTTCATTTAATATATATTTGTATATATGTACAGAGACTGTATTTATTCAATAATTTTTTCAAAATATCTTCGATTTCTTTTTCGTTTCTCTCCAAAGTGAATGTTTAAGAAGAGTTTACAAACTCATTCTCCATTTGATAACTTTTTGGTTTCTTTAAAGGGTGCATAAAAAGTCAAAAAGCCTTTTCAAAGTTCTAAACAAATACTTTGATCGACCAAAGACCACAATTACGTACATATTTTGTATCATCTTCTCTATCGTTAAAAAAAATTTAATAAATTTTAATTGAATTTAATAATTTTACTAATTTTGCTCTCAAAAAATTTAGCGTTTTGAAGGGTTCGTATATAGGAATGGGTTTTCGGAATGTGAAGTAAGAGTTTTTTGATCAAGGAACATGTTAATCTTCATCAGTTCTGTCATAAAATAATTAACCCTTGTTGTCATAGAAACGCTTGTTTGTTTTGTGATAATTCATATACGGGAAGGAATAATAGAAATAGGCCAACGTAGTCCAAACTTATATAATTTTGTTCACATAATAACTTTGTCGAAATATGGTGTCGTATGGGAGATGAACGAATACAATCCCTGCGTTTTCAATAGGATTCGTTTCTAAACCGGAAAACGTCACTGTAGTAAAACTCCCCTAAATAGCTCGAAAATTATCGTCTAGAGATTGCAAGACTTCAGGATAAAAAAAAATATATATGATATATGATATGATTGATCTTCTTCATAGAGTGTACGAATGAAGACATCCGATCATTGTCCTCAGTCAGGCATAGTTTGCCTCAGACATTTCTTATTTACATCTGAATGTTTTATATTGCTTTGAATGTTTTCTTTGCCTTCGCAAAGTAAAAAACTTTCCACGAAAGTATTGTATCGCAAGACTAAAATAAATGTTTTCCATAACTGCAGATCCTTTTTGTGTGGTGACGGAAATAGTTTTTAAAGAGACATAAAATTTCAATTTCAATTTCAATATAATTTTCATTTCTTTATGCGTAAAGATACACCATTTATGGCTGTATTCCATACATTCATTCATTCATAATAACATAAACGGACATGAATTCATTGCCAATTCGTTTATTCATTCATTTGTGCAATCGTTCGCATCCATTCATTCATTAATGATCCTTTGTTAACATTTTGTAATAGTGAATTGTCACAGCTACTGCTGAGATAGCATACCGGTCCGTTACTCAGATTGTCACTTGTTGCGTTTAGCCGCGCACATACCCTAAGATGCTAAAGTTTTTAAACATGACATACGCATGCGCCTGTAGCCTGTAGCCTTTGCTTGATTACAAATGCGAACATTTAAAAAGTCATTAAACAAGAAACATAAACAAAACAAAACAATAACCGAAACGTATAGAATTGATTTGCGGTCCAGCGTTGTCTGTCCATTCCTATGTCCCCTTGGTTGTCTGTCTGTCTGTCTGTCTGTTTGTTTGTTTGTTTGTTTGTTTGCCTGTCTGTCTGTCTGCTTGGCCATCTGTGCTAAGCACAGGTGTACACAGAACTCAATTGCAATGATTCTAAGAGATTTGTGAACAAAACGCACAAACAATAAAAGAATTTTCTTTTCATGTTGGCAGCTAAAACGATGATGACAACCAATGAAAGGTTTATATATGGTTGTGTACGCGCATATAATGTCCAATGTGCAGTGCTGTAAAGTGGATAAAGAACTCAAAATGGATTTGAGTTGTTTTAACGCAACACTTTCTGAACGAAGACGGCAGGTTAAAGAAGCTATCCGTTGAATTTTGCCAAAGCCACTAGTCAGTCGACGACCCATTCCATTACAAACAAACTGATAAACTAGTGGAAACAACTTTTTTTTTTTTTCTTTTTCCTGGCGTTGTCTAAGGCTTTTTATGCCTGACTATACCGGTTTTCTTTTACTCGGCATTGTAGCCAATTTTGTTGTTATTGTTGGTGGTGTTGTTCTTATTGCTGTTGCTCTTATGACGAGATCAATTCTTACTGATTTCACTTTTTACTGCACTGCTACATACAATTGCTATACGTTCCTCTTATGTGGTCATCAATGTATTCCCCAATGTTTATGCACTTCCTTTTAGTTAATATTGTTGCTGTTGTTGCCGTTGTCGTTGATTCTGATGGTGATGCGAACGTGTTTAGATGAAGGAAACTTTGACTGACATTTGAGTTGCAGTTAACACAGCAGGAAGTAAAAGCAATACAGAGTAAAATACTATTTTCAACTTCTTTTTCTTTTCCTATATAAGGACGATAGAATTCTGGGCATTTGTTTTTGCCATCGTTGTTGTTATTGTTGTTGTTTGTTATTTTTTTATATTATTGTTGTTGTTAAAGTTGATGTACCCTTTATCGTTATACTTCACCACAAAAAGACAAATCCATGTAAATATTTTCGTGAGTATTGCTTAACTATAGAGAATGTTGTAAATCGTAAGATTTCCTATGAAAACATTTAGAATTGTTGAGGATTTGCGTTTTGTGTTTAGCAAGTGCTTGTATGTTAACAAAAAAAGAAAAAAAAGAAAAAGGAAGAAAACCATTATTCATATCGACTCGCTGCAGCATTCATCACTTGCTACCATGAAGTATATGCACATACATACATATATGTGACATATACATATGTGGGTTTGATATTCATATGCAGGTTTCTTCCTACTACTTCTCGAAAAAAGGCAAGAGAAAGGAGGAGACAATGAAGAAAGAACGAAGATCGAAATAGAATGTTAAAGATGCGGAGAAGAAAGTTTTATGTTCTCGTTCATGCCATTGGGGTGTTGTGACATGATGTTTTGTTGTCATTCGAAATGTTTAATTAAACATGTTAAACATGATAAATGAAATTTAGTATGATTAGCTTAACGTAAAACTTTGCTTTCAATAATATTTAAAGAGATTGACCACATTTAGGCATTTACCAACAACAATAAATACATTATTTCAATATAGTCTTACAAGCATATACTAATACGTGCATGCTCACACACAAACACAAACGTAAACACATATATGTCTATATATATGTTTTGATATGTATACATACACTGTGAACAAAGGCTACAAAGTCATCGACATTTTGGGCTTACGCTGCACAAACAAATTACCCTAATGTCAGTGGCATAACCGGTTCATTGAATTCAATGCAATATATGAACTAAAAAAGTTTGCTGCTGCTTCACTGCCATTTGCCGTTACGAATGCCAACATATATACATACATATTTATTACAACCATTACTCCCTGGATGCATTATTATTTCGTTATTCACTGCGGAAGGCTTAAGAAAGACTGTGCCTTGAAAAGTGAAAATTCCAAATCGTAAATCGCACTATCGGATGTAGCTAGGAACCACTTTAAGTGATTATAAAATACTGATCTAGTTTAATCTTTTTGAAATCCCGAGACTAAAGTTGACTTACGGGAACAAATCATGTAACACAGTCACTACTTGACGAACTTTGCGGCAGTTAGAGTCATGATAATTGTACGTTCATAGTTCAAAAATTTTACGAAATTTAAGACGACGCTCTATGTCAAAACCTCCGTACAAAAGCAGGAGTATGAGGAGAACTTTTCAAGGGTGCAATTCTCAAGTAGATATAATTGACTTAAGCTCCATTTTTGAAGCCTTTACTAAAGGATTCTCTACGGCTGTCTTGTATATAGCTATAACAACTTCCTAATGTATCGACCTAACGTCAGGTTGTTTTCTAGTCGTCTTTTTCGTAGCTTTTAATAGTCACTTTGATCAGCTGTTTTTATAGAGCATTTTTTATTCATGCGTGTCTTTGACTTTTAAACGCAAAACGTAAATATTTTAGCTGTTTGTTGTTGTTTTCTTTACAGATCTCTCCCACATATTTACATGTTATGCAGCAGGCACAGAGAGTTACTCTTAATTTAAATGATTTTTGAAGAATTTTTAAGCTTTTTTTTCGTTTTACAACTAAAATATGACCAAATTTTTTGGTGATAACCGCTACAAAAACATTGTTGCACTTTTTTCCATTTATATCCAAACAAATAAAAACAAAAAAATTCAATGCCTATTGTTGTTGTCAGAGTTAGTAGCGCCCGGAGTATAGCGAAATATTTTTTTAGATCTTATCTTTTCCATTTAATTTCTTTATATGTATGAAAGAGAGATCGCCAATATGTGATTCTTATGTAATGTTGATAAGTGTACCTCGGAGATCAAAGAAAATATGGTATGTAAGTCGAACTACAATTACGTGTACAGCGCCACTATCGGAAAAAATTTACACTGAGCAAGTACTTTTCAAATAGCTGTGTTTATTTTCTCGCGGGGTTTACAAATAAGCATCAGAAGGAAAATGAAAAATTTTTTCGATAATGAGGAATATCGAGAAAATTCATTTATTACGTTAAATTAAATGATAGTCTGAATGTTACAAAGGCCCATGAGTATGCAACATTGCCTGCAAATGGTATCATTACGATCTTCAAATCTTGTCCATCCAAAATTATTAAAGGTTAATGCTGACAGTCTTTCTCTACTTTCAGCTCAGCCCGATACTAACAACACATTGTATAGAGTTTAGAGAAGTTTTCGGAAATTGGATGCGAAGTTGCCATCTGATAAGCAACAGAAGAAGATAATTGATGATTAATCCTTAAATGCATATTGTTACCAATTGTCTACATTTCACTTCATTACCTCAAGCAAGGAACGGTCTTCAAATCTCGTCAATTCCGAATTATTAAAGATTAATGAAGGCTGCTTAGCCCCTAGTTTCAGCCGAGTAAAGCGAGTCAAAACAACACTAATTGCAGATTATCTTGAGTTTAGAGAGTTTTTTAAAATTGGGTGTCCGAGTTGCCATCCGACAAGTAAAACAGCAAATAATTGATGATTGCCAATTTATTGCCACGATCGTCTACATTCCAGTTCTATTTAATTTTATTCAAAAACTTGAGTGTGGAAAATAAAAAAGGCTTAAACATCATCGATTTCCGAACATTGCGCCCGTCCAGTAAGATGATTTAAGTTTATTGCCAATTATCACAGATCCAAGGTGTAAATTCTGAATTTTGTGGTTTTGTTTAGTCGGTCGCATCAGATTGTCATTCAAAAAATCCTATTTTTACTGTGCTCCGAAATAAAGGTACAACCATGCGTTGAAGACGCAGTTGACCAAAGCTATTTTAAAGAAGAACGGCTTGGAAGAGAAAATAAAATCATTTGAACCCTGAGCACGTACTATCATTTAATCTGTAAGCTTCTTTTGCTAAGAACAATATTCTAGGGCAATTTGTTCATATCCGTCCCTCCGTTCGCGATCTTTTCTTAAGAAGTCAACAAAGAAAATGAAAACTTTACATACATTTTCAAATTTAAATAACATAGAGTAGATTTTAAAATAAATATAAAACTCGAAATAATCTTCAAAAGCTGACAATTTTTTTTTTAAGGAGATTAAGTTTGAGAATGCTACCGAATTGTCTAATAAATTTCCAATACTTTCATTGCTTTAACCTCCCTTAATAAAAGCGATTCAAGAGTTTTCCCAAAAAATGGCTGTTCAAGTGAAGAAACACCCCTTATGGGATATAAAGTAATGCTTTCAAGTACTTTCTTTCCTTTTTCTGTTAATGACTCCTTTTTTCTCTTAATAGTAAATTTCGACATACAAAAAAAAAAGCAAAACATGGAAATCTCTTTCTTGCCAAACCAATGCTATTTTTGCTTAGTGACATAAGCAAAGTGACCCAACCATAAAGTTTAGTTTTCATTTCTCTTCGAGTCAGTAAGAAGTGTTGAAAATTGATTAGTTCCTTACAGAAACATCGCTATAAAGTGTTGAATATTTATGCGGTGTATATTATAAAACGTCCAAGAAATGTTCGGATATTGAAGAAAAGGCATCAATTTGTAGAAACATTATTTCTTTTTATGTTATCTGAAGAGATTTGGGTAGACTACGTAGAGAAAATTCGTGTAGAGATAAGTTCGTTGCTGCTCTTTCTGCTTTCTGCTAAGAATTTTCTTGTATGCGGAAAAACTTGTCTAACATGCCAGTTATGGGCCGCCTTAATTGCAATATAATTTTACTTTTCACCACTCACCGGTAGCAATTATTGCTGACAACGCACATAGTTAGTATGCAATTTTTGTTAGCTAAAGAAATCGCTATGCAGAGATAGTCTTAGTTGGGTATTCGTTGACGCGCTTAAAAGGCTTAAAGGCATTTGTTTTCAAACTAAATGCCCCTTTGCGTACATAATTTTAACCATTTATGGCTTTTGAAGTACTGTCATTATACTGTTGCTAGTGTTTGTTAGGAAACTCGTCAACAATACGATCACAACTCAGTTAGAATCTTATAGTCAGGCTTAGAAAGTCATGCCATAGGAATGTTTAAAAACATCATAATAACTCAACCATCATATAACAACATCAGTAATAGTTATATACCATCACACACTCTGACAAACTGTTGTAGCGTTTGCATTCGAGCAAGGAAAATTTCAGTATTTCTTATTGGAATTTAAGCAAATTTTTATAGAGTTGTCAAATAGTTGTCTTGAAAATAAAATCAACTTGAAATAAACACATTTACCGGTATTCGATGTGTATTGGCTTGTGTCAGACTTTTCTGCCATAACATTATTATTATTGTCATGATCATGCTTTGTCGTTATTTTATGCGTTCTTGTCCGACCTGTGTGTGTGTGTTTGTGTATGTATGCTTGCTTTGTAAGCAGTAGTACTACAAGCGGCAAAACGTGACTGTAACAAAAAATCGTGTTGATTTTTTTTTAACTGTCTCGTTTTTTTTTCTTTTCTTACGTATGTTCAGTTTTTCATTTATTTTTTCGATTCCTTTTTTCATTTTTATTTTTATTTTTGGTTTTTTCGTTGTTTTATTTCTGACAGACATTTCTTACAAATGCTAACTGCTTTGAAAAACTTAAACATGTCCATATAAAAATATCTAAATAATGATCACAATTTTATGATAGAACAAAACAACTACAATAACAAGCCACGATATTCATTATAAGTCCGAATGTATTTAAAGTTCCGTCTATAATTGGAGAAAAACTATTCATATTTTTAGGGATTGTGTGATAAGTGCAGGTTTGATTTTTTTTTTTTTTTTTATTATAAAAAAGAAAATCTTAAAGCAAAGAAAATATATTATAAGTAAATTTTATATTTACGTTTATGAAGGAGAGCTGCAATGAAAAATATATCATGAGGGGATAGAGCTGCAAATAGATTTGATTGGTATACCGCCATCAGTGGTTGGAATATTTACTTTTTTTATTGCAAACAGAACATGCTGCTGGAATATGATGCAGGGAAGATTTTATTAATTTTATTGGCAACAATTTGATAATCTCTTATCATTATTGTAAATAATGTTCTTCACACCATCCAGTATGGTTGGGATCGAAAACTATCAATGCCATCTTAGGTGTATATGTGTAAAAATGAAAATAATTTTCTTATATTTGTTTTTATAATTTATTATAAAAATGGAGTTTGAAGAAACGCGAGCTAAGCCAAAATATATTGAAATGTTTTGGTAGCTAAGACATGTGTTTGTAAAAAAATCATTTATTCTCCTACGAAAGGATTCGAATATGAAAAAATACTGTATCAAGTAAGAAAGTTTTTTTGAGTTTTTCCCATTAATTGGCCTTAAAGTAGCGTACTTTTAGCTATTCTTATCAAGTCATATCAAGCAAGAAAGGTTTTCGAGTGTTTCAAGTTAGTTGGCTTTTTAGAGTAGCGGAATTTTGGCTAACCCTATCAAGCCATGCCATAAGAACATGTGAAAAATGATACTTCATTGGTGATGAAAAAAAAAAAAACATTTATTCAGTCGAAAATAGTTCCGTTTTGAAATGTCAAAGTAAGTCATTAGATATTAGAATATCAATTCGACCAAGCCCATAACGTTTCGCTGGAAGATGAAAGTGAACAAAATAAGAAGCAAGCAAATGGTTTGATTGTTTCCGCTTCGGAAACCTTAAAAACGCACTGCACTATAATGGATTAGTGTCATGTCATCACGGTTGAATTAAAAATCATTCAAAAAAGCCCTACTTTAACCATTCGCATAAGGCTGTACGCAGAAAGAAGATCGATAATTGATGGATATTAACGTTGAAGAATTGAATTTCTATCTGCGAATCGTTGCTGATCTGAAATGAAGTCGACCAATTCTTGAAGAGATTGACGCACAGACAATGAAAACACGCAAAAAAAAAATTGATTCCAGCGCTGATAAATGAAGCTGCACAAATTCAGGCAAGACTTACATTGACATCAAGTAGACTAATTCTTTGGTGCGTTTGGTAAAATTTGGAGGGAACCGTGTGTCTTAAGGTATTCCAACATTGTCAAACGATTCACTATATACTCTGCACTTAAAAATTGGGCTGATTAAAGATCTCAGTTAAAATAAGGTGTGCTGAATTGACTAATCGAAAAGGCAACGTCTTCCATCGCGTTAACCACACATGTTTTTAATGAATCAATGAAAATTGATTAAGCTTGGCGGAGAAGTATAATAGCATCTACCGTACCGTACAGACCTTGGTCAATTTGCTTAGCATTTGAGGCGCTCTTTGTTCAACTCTCTTAATTGGGTAATGTTGACTACAAAAGAAACCGCGAAAACCTTCTGGATCAGTCTTTTGTCAAGTAATATCAGATTTCTTACAGTAACGGATTATAATGGTTTTAGCAAGAAAATGCAAAAGTCTATCCATCAAAATAGTATAAATTTGGTCTAGTAAATTTAATTTAAAATAAAATAAAAAAAGTTATTAATTTTTTTCTCGTTACTAATAGAAGCATTGAAAGGGAGAGTGGAACAAAAAGACTTATTAGCGTAAATATTGAGAAGATTCTTCTCAATTGACGGGTACTTACTTCTGACCCTACTCATCTTCTTTATAAATGATTGCAATCCTTTCACTGCTCTAAATACCCATATATAAGTGCTTGTGACTACTGTAGCGTTCATACAGTCATGACTAAATAACGCTGATCTATAGCAACAAAACCAGTGTATACTCAATACTCGAAAGTATATAACGTGATACACTGAAAGCACAATTCTTTATAAAATATTTTGATAAGTTTGTAAAACCTATGAACGAATTAAAAAATAATCTACGGAAAATTTTAATGGGTTTGTGAGTCATGCATAGCGTGTACAAATAGTATGCATTTAATATTAATTATAGTTTAGTAATACAATGAAATTACTTAAAATAGTAAATTATTATAAACGTTAAGTCATGTTCTCATGATTTTACGAAGTTACAGCTGATGCTCTTCTTTTTCTCAGGCGACAATTTGTTACTGCTGGCGTAGGAATATATTCAGTTTAGCAAATACTTGAAGCGAATGAAAAAATCAGCATTGGAATATATATATATATATATATATATATGCGTACATAACACAGCATTCAATAAGTTCGTAGGGTGAGATATAGATGCCGACCTATCGACGAATCCATATATCCATTAACTCACAAGTTACTGTTGTTGTTTCAGTGACGCTGCTTTTGTAATTTGCAAAAGAATGGAGTGATCTGAATTTCATGAGTTAATAAAGCATTGCTTTTTAATGTGGAAAAATATTATTTAAACCAAGAATTGCCTTGAAAAGCGTTATGGCAACTCTTTTCCATTGCAGGTGTTTTTCTGGCTTGATAAGATCGTGCGGGTTTGTCCGAATTCGGCAGTTGTTCCAGAAAACATAAAGTGTAAAAAAATATTTTGGAAAACCGGATAGTGAAGTGACATTTTATTGATAACAAAAGGCTGTGTATTTACCAATTTGCAGCAACATTATCCTGATAGCTGCTATCTTAATGATATCGGAAGGCAGCGTATTACTATTTTGAGAATAGAAAAATGGTAAAGAAAAAATCACTGATCCTACGAACTTATGGAGTGATCTATAGTATGTATTTATAAAATTAGCAGTTTGGTATAAAGAGGGAGTTTTAATAATTACATAAATTCTGAAAGTCTGAGTAACCTCAACTAAAATAGCCAACAATAGAGAACACTAGCAAAAATAGGTGATATAACGGACTCGAAGAATGGCTAGAAAGTCATAATATTGCGATTTTTTGACATAATATCCGGCAAAATTCGCCGAGAAAGCGTTGGCAGCATTGAACTGTTATCTGCTACCATTCACGGTGTATATTTCCTAACTATTCTCCCTTTTTGATGAACACAATGTTGCAGCTAACGTCATATTTTCTGCTTGTAGAGCGGTTTCATTCCATTATGACACTTGCTCGATTTATGAATATTCTGTCTTAGAGAAGAAGTCCATATTTACCGATCGACAACATGTTGAATAAAAAATTTATTGAACACTGTGTAGAACGTATATAAGAAATCTGCGCGAAAAGTTCCATTCAAGAATACTTTTAAAAAAAACGATATGAAAATGTAATTATTTCCCCTAATATGGCGGCGCAAAAGTATAACAAGTTGAAGACGCAGAATATTGAATGTTGCAGAATTGAGAGCAAACTTATGAGAAAAACAAAAAAAAAAAAAAAAAAAAAAAAAACAACGGCAACAAAGACAACCGAAGCAAAAATAATTTACAAAGTGTTTATTAAACTTAAACCGGTTAGTAGTTGCAGCAAATGAAAATAAAATTAAAGTCGAACAAAGCTGAAAACATTTAATAGCGTGCGATTTACACAGATTTCATAGGGTAGCCGGTTAGTTGTTTTTATTGCAGTTATTGTTAATAAAATTTGCAATTAACTTATCAAAAATAATAGAGTTTTAAATAAGTTGACAGTTTATAATCGTATTATGGCAAATAAATTATAACACACGGCTTATTCGATATGGAAAGCAAGACAAAGTGCGTGCACGATAACATAAACAATTAATTAATTTCTTACACTTTTTATTTCTTTTTTTTTTTCGTATTTTTTTTTTCTTAATTCATGTATATGTTGCAGGTTTTGTATGCTTACTGCACGTTAAACTTGTTCTGAAAAAATTGTTTAAACGGGCATCGTACAAAATACACATACGAAGCAGAGTCTGCTTGTCTGGGCAATTTATACATGTGCTCAACAACAATAACAATAACAACAATAAGAATAACAGCGAATAAACAAACAAACAGCAACAACAAAAAAGCCCACGCATTCTTTTTCATATACGTAGGTATGTACATACGTGCTTTGTAGTCATGTTTATGTCCGTGTATTATGCATATCATCACTTTTGTTGTATGTTAATGCCTGAGTTAAAGCTAAACATTGGTTTGCTGTGCAAACGCATCTCAGATACATAACTTCTTTTGACATTTATGAGGTGGCGTAAATGTATGCCCGCTTTTTCGTTTCTTGTTCGACAAACATCAACACATATATACGCATACAGACGCGCGCGCGCGCTCAAACTCATGCATATATACGTGCTTTGCATAGTTTGTCTTCATTTGGCCAGTAATCGTTACGAATGTATGTATGTGTGTACATATAAAAATTGATTATTATTGATACCAATTTGTTATTGGCCGTTAAAAGCTTATACTCGTATGCGTCATTATCGGCTTTGCACTATTATGGCTGGCATTTTGATTTATGTTCTAAGCATGGCAAACAAATTTATTATGCTTTGTTGCTCTTCAAATGAAAGGCGCGAATAATTTTATCACTCTATTATTACACATTGTCTGGCAGGCAGAGTGGCAGGTAAAGCGGTCACTCTTAGAGACGTATATAATAGAAACAAAACTCAGAGATTGGTCTAAAACAATTTCGTTATTTTCTATTTGAACTTTCTATATCGAACAATTTGTAACGGGTCAATGTAGTCGATCGTAAAATCTCAGACGAATTACACGGTTGGATAGATGGACAGACGGATAAACGGATTTGCTTAATTCGATTCTAAATTTGATGCTGTTCAGCAATATATATGTATTTTGGAGGGTCTCTGCAATTTCCTTCTGGTCATTACAAACAAAATGACGAAATTAATATATCTCTAACCTTCGGTGATGGGTATAAAAATCGGTAGAAATTAGAACTTTGGTATATAAAGTAAATGGGAAAATTTAGACCACATGGGACCATTTTTTGAACTACCTATTAAAAATATCTGATTTTTAATATTTTGGGATGAAAATGACTTCGACATAAAAATGAGCTGTGCAAAGTTTGAACTACCTAGGTCTATTTTTTCGAGCCCATTTCATATGAAAGTTCTCAGGAAAATAATTTATACAACAAAAAGCAACGATTTTTAATATTTTGTTTTGTAAATTGGTCCGTAATAGTAAATTTGAATTACGTCGATTGGACCTCACCACATATAAGAATGCTCATGAAAAGTATGTCTTTGTTTGACAATCAGATCAGACTTAATATTTCATGATGAAAGTTGATGCCTAATAGTAATTTGATATAAAAAACTGCAACTGCACAAATTTTAGATTACGTAGGTAAATGCGCTGAACTTGGATCACAAACATCTATTTTTGGGGAAATCCTCTGATAGAAGTGTACTTATGAAAAGTAAGGCCCTAACAGTAATTTGACATAAAAATTAATTGAACCAAATTTGGATCATGTTTGGATCTACTTTGTGGACAACACTGTAATTTATTCATAATTTGTCGCGTTATCTCATGAAAATAAGCGGAGACTTGTATTAGGCCAAGAGGTGTAGGGTATCTAATGGTCGAAATTGGCCGACTGTAATGTCTTCATGGGTTTTTTTTTTGATTATTTTCAATTGGAGATACAGCGAACAAAAAGTGGGACACAACCACATCAAGCTTTGGAAAAGTAATCATTATGAAGTCATTTGGAAAAATCATCAAATTATGAAAACTTTATAATGGAAACATTAAAGGAATTAGTTAGCATTAAGAGAGAATTCAATGGATGAAGAAAAATGCAAACTTAATAAAGAATTTAAAAAATTTATGTTAGAGCTAGTAAGAATTAGTCATTTTCAGTAAACCATGTTATGAGAATTTTTTAAATGTTGTTTACAAACTTTTTTAATTTTTTATCTAATGTTTGTTTTTTTTTTCTTAATTGTTATTAAAGTTTTCTGCACAAAATTTCTTTGTGTTATTTGGTAACGTAGCGTCTTCTGTCATACTGAGAATTTCTATTGTTTCTTTTTAATTGTTTGTATTTTAACAAATTCAAAATACTTTATGTGGTTTTCTTTTCTACTTACGCAGAAAACCAAACCAATTATTTGATTGTTTCGTTTGCTTTTTCTTTTTTCCACTCATTTGCACATTTACATTATTATTCATACACTGATGATATCACAAATAATCCATTCAACGAATAAAAAACTTGATCCGATTCAAAAGTAATCGATTGATATCAAATCTGAAAATTCTACTACTACTACTTTAAATTTGGTGAAGGTTTATAAATTCTTTGAGAGGAAAATAATAATCGATTCACCTCACCGTTCTAATCGATCTAACCTAAGAGCTTAAATCACTTATTTTTATATATTTAGTGCTGTTTTCATATATAGATGGTTCAAGATACGATCCAAGGCGATGACAGTTTTCTTATAGGTTGAGCGTTAATTAACTCGAGAAATTAAAACAACTTTCTTTTAATAAATTGTACTCTAACACTTGAACAAATAAAACTCAAAGCAAACAAGTGAAAGCGTGTGAATTATCAGGTAAATGTCGTGCGACGTATGATTTATAAGGGCGTATAAAAAGTAGGTTAATATAAAACAGACAGCGCGACAGGTAATTAAGCAAATATGTTTGCAGCCATAATTTGCTTATAAACCGAGATAAACTTACATCTTTATATATGTAAATATATTTGAAATTAAAAAACCCAACCAACCATATTTGTTGTTCGAAGGTAAAAATAATTTTTTTAAATATATATTTAAAAAAAAAGAAGGTTTAGTCAAGAAAAAGTTTTAAAAATTCAAATTTATTTGCCGTTTACAACGTTTTACATTTTTCAGTTAGAGATAACGATAAAATGTATTATAATTTTTTTTTTTTTTTATATTAATATTCTGATAGAAATATATTAATTATAAACAAGTGTTTGAACTCAAATTCACACTATTCGGTTTAAGTGGTAAGAGTACTCGATTTTTATAAAGTCGTTTGAGGGCAATAATTTTAAGTTTTCTTTTTTTTTTATTTTATCATGAAAGAAAAGATTAGTTTATGGTAAATCCCGGATTATATGATGCTTTACTTTTTTAAAGCTTTGTAATTGAATGGTTTCGAATATTTCTACAATTTTTAAAAACTTTTGTCTCAGACTTCTAATGTCTTCTGCTATCAAAATAAAGACGTGAAACCAAAGTTAAATTTCATGAACTCTTACGTCATTTCACTTCTTATTTTAAGTCAACACTACAAATAAAATAGTTGAATTCTTTCTAAGAGAGCTAATAGTACCTTCTAAACCCGAAATTGTGTATTATTTTCTAAAAAGTTTATTTATGACAAACCAGTTAACGTATTGTTAAAAAAAATTTTACTCACATATATGTACATATGTTAAGGTATATAATTTATTTTTTTCATATTTAAATTAAAATAAAATGATGGTCCAGCTTTTGTTGAAAGTTAGGAGATAGAAAGAGAATAAAATTCTCCAGAGAAAGTCATAAAAGGTTTAAAAATATTGTTAGTGGCGGAAATGCTAGTGAAAAATTTTTTATTTAAAAAAAAAGCTTACCGGATGAGCTATAAAATCAGTTAGCTTCGCATCATTGAAAGATTTTACTCTAAATAATGTTATTCTGAACTTATATTTGAAATCTATACTCAATTCGTACTGCATTTTTTTAAAATGCTGAAGGTAAGACCGTTTCAAAAAACGTAGCTTAGAGGATAATTCTGCTTACGTATTTTGAGATAGTTTTAAGTCAGTGCACAAAGAATATCAATTTACATGAAATGTTTTCATGAAATCAAATCATTAAGACTTGAATGATACTTGATACTTGAAAGGGGAAATTACTGTATCATCCTTCGCTGACGTACTCGGTAGTTCTGTGGGTTGATTTTGGTCGCTTTGTAAAACGTATCATTTCTTCTTCGACACCAAATGCAGTCGGCTCGGAAACAAAAACGCTAAAGTATACTCTGTCCAATGCCTTGGAAATATTCAGAGCAACGAATTTATTTTTGCTGAAATGACCAATAACACGATTTCATCGTTCAGTGAGACGTATGGATGCACTTATTTCTCGATTTTATTTTAAAGAGGATTGATTTGGCCGTCTAGATCGAGAGTGCGAAATGTATTGGAAAGACCGTTAAGGTCTAAGCTGTTGCATTTATGCATATATCTTAACATTTAAAACAAATCAAGTCTTTGTTTGGTATTTAAATACATTCTAGACTCTAGACTATATACATTATACATTTTACTTTAGAGCAAAATTGCAATTGTTTCGTGCTAAATAGTTAAGATTTATCTAGCGATTAATAAATCAATTTATGCTTAATACAGATTTTAACCATAAATTTTTAACTGTTGATGGCAATTTTTTACAGTTTTAATATAAAGTAATAAAAATTTTCGTTATTTGTTGAAAGAATTTTCGTGTTATAATGAAAAAAAAAGAGAAAAACAAAACCACGATTTTCACAAATACATGCACGCATAGGCGCATACAGTTATACACAAATTACAACTAAAATAAACGTTCATTGACATTGAATTATTGTTTGTTGTGTACACAATACAACATTCTCTACTGTTGCTGCTGACACAGGTGTTATACGAGACAAATGCAATGCACGTACACACGAACACATGGCTGTGTGTCTATTAAACCTGAAATGCCATTAAACCTCTCAACACAAGCGGCTTATGTATGTATATAGAAATAAATATGTGAGCATATGTTGTGCTTGAACAAAAAACTATTTAAGTTATTTTAAAAATATGTTTTCATACAAATTTTACTCTCTCTTTATAAAAAAAAAAAAAAAAAAAAAAAATACCAAAAATCAAAACTGGCTACAAAAAATTCTGTAGAAAATAATTAATCGAAAAAAATACAAAAACGAAAAGATAGCGAAAAAAGGGATCGCCTTGATCGTTGAATATTTAATAACCTGTTTTTTTTTCTTCTCACATGTATTTACACTTAAGTAACTACAGTAGTGAAAACCACATCTTAATCAATCAAACTATTTCACTTCAACTATAATTCAAATTTTGAAAAGAGCAGAAAGAGTTCCATTCAATTATTTTTATTCTTTTTTATTTCTCTTATATTGCTTAAGCTAAAGATAAAAACAACAAATAAATCATTAAACCAAAATGCATGCATATAGACGCACATACTCATTTACATATTCTGTAGTCCTTTGGATGTGCATTGATGTGTTTATCTTAAAAGAAGCGTAAAACTCATTAATTATTTCAAGAAGAAACTGCCACCAAATAACCACCGGGCGAGCTGGTAGCCAGATAAACTGGTTTTAATAAGAAAATAAAAGTAAAAGAATGCTGGGCATGCTTATTAGATTACGCATAAGATCTCTATTAAGCGTCAACACAGTTGACACCTAGGGCGCCTTGTTGGAAGAAAAGACCAAATGTCTACCTCACTGCTGCGTATGGATCATTGTTGTTGTATGGCACGCACCACTTTACGTATTTGTTTATCATTTAATGCTAACGAATAACTTGAAATAGCGTTGTTGTCGTCGTCGTCGTTATTGTTGTTGCTCTGGCTATCGTTGTTTGTTTAATGAGTCCATTTGTGTCCATGCTCGCTCCAAAAAGGAAAAATAAATAAATAAAACAATCTTTCACATCTACGCAGCATCAACGATAATCGTTGATCATCATTATATATACATACATGTATGTATGTATGTATGCCTGTGTGTGTGTGTCTGTCTCTCTGTGTGCGTAATAACTTTGTTTCACATTTAAAAGAGTTGTAAGTGTTGTTTGTGCAGCGGCCCCCTCCTTGAGCATCAGCTTTAGCGATTGTGCGTTCAGGCGCTTCTATCTATATACTCACTCTCGGATATACGAATGTGTTAATAAATATTGAAACGATTAGCACATGTAAACGTGCTTTTAATAAACACAACAGCAAATGCTTTAAAGGAAAAAAACTTTTGATTTATTTACCTATATTGAGCGCTTTGGATGCACAATTTATTTGGGTTAAGTGGGCTTTTCGTTTTAGAACTGGTTGTGAAATGGTGACGACATGTTCATGTTAATTGATCATTGTATACGCATAATTAAACGCCTGTTAGCTCCGTATATTGTCAATGACAGATAAGCCAGCCAAGAGTTTTAATATTTTTAATAAATTTTTTTTTTTTTTCAAAAATTTTTCTTAATTTTTCATTATTTATTATTTTTATTATTTATTTTTATTATTTTACCGTAATTTACCCTATTTATAGAGATAGAATGGGTGTGCAGGGATCAAACGATTTTATTTCCCCGAATTTCTTTGAGACAAAAATCAACACAATAGTGTGCTTTCTTTAAAACTACTTCGGCCTTAAAAACACGACCACATTTTTGAGACCAAATAGTCGCTTCTTTAGGTTTCTACGTTGTTTGGTCACGCCTGATTAAATAGCTGCCATACGAAAGCTGATAGGCAGACATCTCACCGACAGTTAGCAGATCCAACAAATTATCGACTCAGCTCATCCGTTTTTGAAATCTCCTGCACACGAATACAGCTGTTTTTGAAAAGTATTGTGTTTAGTTCATATTTTGCATTGAGGGACCTGCACCTGCATTTGCTGTTCAATCGTTGTTCATCAGATTTTACCGATACTAGAAAAACAGTTTCATCACTTCTTCTCGTTTACAATTCTCAGCTCTCAGTTCTCAGTCAATGAGAATCACTCTCGTGATTTTCAAAAGCGGTTTTAGACTACTTTTTTTTAAAGAGCGTTGACCGAGGGGCCGCATCAATGTCTTTCTAAGTAAATATTTCGGAAGCCACTCTTGGGTTTTTCAAAAGAACTCCTGGATTACTTTCTGTAAAAAGCGTTGGCTGAGAGTCCGTTATCTTTTACTTTATTGTATTCCTTTGACTCTCTTCCGATTTGAAAAGTTTTACCTTTCGTGGGCTGCAGGGGGATCATTTCAAGTCATGCTTTGTTGTCTGTAACTTCCATTTGACGTCTTCTGTTGGATTTTTTTCAAGAATGTAAAATATTTAGAATATTGAAACTTTTAGAAGAACCAGAGAGGACATATATCGGAATAAGATTGTCCCCGATTATACAGACCTAATACACGACCTTTTAAGGTAAGCCAAGTTTAATTTGCAGGGAATAATGTAAGCAAATATAAGTCAAATATGTAGCTTCCTTCCTTGCTTAATATATCAATATTATTTACATTTTATTTTATATTATTTTGCTTAAAAATATTTAGGAACTCATTAATTTAACTTTGATTTATAAGTTTAACTATGAACTCTGTCATTAGTTGAAAAAGTTGAGAAACTCTGCTCTAAATCGTTAAGCATCTTTTTCTGTTATTTCCACTTGTTCGTATCAAGTTTTATTTGATAGATGAAGTGATCTGTATATTTAATTTATACATTAGATTAGAAGGTGAAAAGAAGAACTTCTCTAAAGTGCGTTGCTTATGTTGAATTTACTGATAGTTTTATCGCAGCGCCAGTCTCAGTATTAAACGAAGCATTGGAAAATAATTCTTAACCGACTAGTTTGTAAAGTTAATGACTTCGACATGATAATGGTGACCGTGTCTTGTTTTGCTTTCAATAATATCGATTGCTTACGAATATATTCCTACGGAAGTAAAGCGTAAGTTGTTTTTTTTTCTTTTTTTTATTAAAAAATAGGATATTGTTGATTTTACGTGATTAAAAGAAACTGTTAAGCTTTCTCGTCGTTATCGTTATTGTACAAACAAGGTCATTGGAATCTCACGGCACTGAAAAGTGCTATTCATCGTTAAGAAGAAAGTTGATTATTATGAGATCAAGTTAGGTACAGGCATACAATGCAAGCTAAAAGATTGATAAGATAATATTTGTGAGAGACTAATCAGTTAACTGACTCACAGAAATGAAAATGGCAGCATTTGTTTAGTGAAATTTACGCCATAGTTTACAAACTCAAGTAAAATTGTTTCTTTCGAATACACAGTTAGAGTTCTGTAACGAAATCATCTGTAACGAAAATGGCAACGTTTGCTTAGTGAAATAGTTTACAAACTCAATTAAATTCCTTTCTTTCAAACACATGGTAAGAATTCTATAACAATTTCATGTAACGAAATGCTTGCAACGAAAATGGAAGCAGTCGTTTAGTGAAATTTAGAGGGTAGTGGTTTACAAAACCAAGAAATTCCTTTCTCTCGAATACATGCTTAGAATTCTATAAGAATTTCATGTAACGAAATGCTTGTAACGAAAATGAAAGCAGTCGTTTAGTGAAATGAAGTGGCAGTGGTTTACAAAATGAAGAAACTCCTTTCTTTCGAATACATGGTTAGAATTCTATAAGAATTCCATGTAACGGAAATAGCGGCATTTATTTATTTGAAATTTATGGGGTAGTTTACCAAAGCAAGTCAATTCCTTTCTTTCGAATAAGTGGTGAGAATTCTATAAAAATTCCATGTAACGAAAATGGCAACATTTGCTTAGTGAAATTTACGGGGAGGATTTACAAAGTCAAGTACATTCAATTGAATCCTTTTTTTATTGATTAATGAGTTAAATCGTGGCTAGTCAGCTAAATAATGGATAGCGCAAATCCCACGTTTGGTTGGCAAAAGAACATCCCGTTTTAGGTAACATTCGATTGAGTGATGAACTTCACTGAGAACTGGCTCAAAAATGTGAAATAATGTTTATACATCACAAAATGGTGCAATGAAAAGTTTGTACTGTCATTTTGCTAATATTAATGAAAATGATTCCTCTTTTGATGTCAGCTACTTTTTAAATAAACCATAGAATCGTGTTAAACTAAAACTTCTTGCATTAATTTTTGTTTTCTTTAATAATATTTACGAAATAATATTATTTGTAATTAAAACTGCAAATCTTCTTGCTTTTTTAAAGCACATTTGAATTTGAGATGCATTTAAAGTGCAAACCATATTTTCGGACGATAAAAATGCAGCCAGATTAATCTAATCTAAGCCAAGTGTATTTACAAGCTTTTAATTTTTTTATTATATTTTTGTAATGCAGGAGTAAGTAGGTAGTGTATTGAATAATGAAAATGCAAAGAATATTTGTAATGGTAAGCAAACTTACGCTTCAGAAACTTACGGGAGAAATTAAGAGAATGCATTGATGCAATGAATAACTAAACAGCAAAGAAATCATGCAAGTATGTTTTTAAGAAACTTATGCATGAAATTGAAGGAATCGCCGTAAGCGGAACAAAAATTAGTCGCTTTTGAACTTGGGCTTGAAAACCAAGGTTGTATTTTCCTCAAATATTATTGCTTTAATTTTACAAAAAAAAAAAAAAAATATTTTCATACGAGCCCAGGAGTGGTCCTAGGAATAGTTATTTTGCAATCTTTTGCAAGGTTAAAGTGACTAGAACTCTTTGGTAGAAAAGGAAACGGGATATAGAGGTCAATCAAATCTTTATCGAATCAAACCAAATTAACAAACCAAATTAACCGAATTAACAACTTCTTTTACTCCTGATTTTATTTCAAAACATCAAATAAATGATTCTAAGTTATGTCAACCTAAGCAACTGTAGAGTACCTTTTATATACAATTGTAAAATTACCCGCGAGCCATAAATAAATTTATGATGCAGCGCATGCTTGATGTTGCCGATTCCTATCCTAATATATATCTTCTACTTACCTTCGCCCATTTCCTATTTAATTTTCTTATAGAATGTGCAAAATGAATGTCTTGAAATGTCTTGCAATCATAGACGCCATTGAAAGCATAGTGATAGTAATAAAGGAAAATATTTAAACCTTGCAATAAAAATCAAACATGAGCTAATTTAATGCTTTGATCTATCTTAACGATACAATAATTGATATGCAAATTAACTGCTTGCTTTTGCCCCCTTTTACTTTTCTGCTGCCTTTCCAGTCAATTCAACCACAACTAAATGTTTTATGATCTGCTTCCATACGTGCAATGCTATTGTGCGATTGTTTATAGCCTAATAGGCAGCGAAGGCTGTTCACTGGTGGTGTTGCGTGTTGATTATTATTGGCAGACAAAACTGGTGTTTGTTTGCGTCGCAGATAGTTTGCGTGGAAGCTGGAGACAAAGTTAACTAGAGGGAAGGGAGAGAGAGAGAGAGAGAGAGAAAGAAAAAGAGACATAGAATGAGGAAGAGAAGGCGAGCAGTAGAGATCGTGCATTGCAAGCTGTCAGCAAACATAACATGATCATCACTATCATCATTGTCTTTAAGTATTGATTTAAGCGACAGGCTTTGACAAACATACAAATAAGGCCATTAGCAAAAAAAAAAAGAAGAAGAAGAAGAAGAATATTGTTATTGTGTATGTCAACGAATTGTTTAGCAATTGTGGCTGTTGATTATGTTTAACACACGATTTACATACAAACACGATAAGTTTATTAAAAGACTATAAAAAAAAAAAAATAAAAAATAAGTGGATAAGATGCGCGATATATTTTTTATTTTTGCTTTTTTTTTTGTTTTTTAATTTTCTTTTAATGAACATTTCGCACACAAAAGAATGGCGTGTCATCCCTAAATGGTTATAGAGTGTTGACGCAAACATTTAGCATCCTGAACGGCCCACACTTAAAGAACGAAGAGCAGAAGTGATGTTGTCCGTATCTGTGTTAAATGCAGTAGCAATAGCCTGTTGGCCATAAATGGTATTTAACTGTGGCGCCATCTCATACTGGCGTCTGACTAACATTTCACAATTGATGATTGTTTTTTTTTTTTTCTTCTGCTTAAAGTAGAGAAAAAAGACATCTATGTCAACACGCATACGCACACCCATGCTATACTTTTGCAATAATAATAATTAGAAATTCTTGGCTTTCAAAAAAGTCGAAGAAATCACACGATAGCTTTGCTTAGATAATATTTTAGATGCAATGATGGATATTGGTCAGTGCTTTATGCTTAGACTTAGAACATCAAACAGGCACATATTAGCACATTAATCACATCATCACACGTACAAAGACAATTCGTACGTACACACAAATAGACACAAGTACAAATAGATTTCTTTCTATATATTTTGAACTTATCTTATAACGCCTGTAGTGTGATGATGATACTAAAACGATCTTGACCATAAACTGTAGTTGAGAACAGTTACAATACCGCCAAGTCTCTCGTTTGTTATTAACTTTGGTAATAACTGGTGCCATGTGCATGCGTGCCTATATGTGTATGTGTGTGTGTAAATGCGTACGCGTGTTTGTATTTTTAAAGAAAACGATGCTGCTGACGTCGATGACGACTGTTTGACCATTTTTGTTTTATCAATAAATTAAACCTTACGGTTCTCTGTCATTTGTAACATTGATTTTTATTTTTATTTACGTTTTTTTTATTTTTCATTTTTTATCTTTTTTTTTTATATTTTTTTGTATTCATTTGTACTGATGTTCATTATTTGTTCAATTGGCTTCAACCAGGTAAACTTGTATATACGTGTACACGAGATCGTATATTTGTTTCTGTTTAACGCCTTTGGGGCATTATATTATTTAATGATTTGTAACGTTTAACTGTGATAAACTCATATGAGTTAACATTTATGGCCGCCATATAACAGTAACAGTAGTTATTGTATTTAAAGTGCTAGAAAGTCGATCTAAGTAATAGTGATTTATCGTTGGCACATGTATTACAGTATGAAGCCATACTGAACAATGACCGTAAATTTAAATAATTAATTCAATAAAATTGTTGCCTTTAGTTACTAATAATTAGCTGACGTTGCTCAACTGGAATGAAGATGAAACGTGCATAAAGAACCTTTTTGAGTGCAGTCATAATAAAATTATTACATTTTTTTTATTAAGAATAACTCTAAAATTGTTCATCTTTTAGATCTTTTCCATATATTTGTGCACGAATTGCTGCCTCCGAATTTTTTATACCTAAGTAATTATATAGATTCGTTTTAATACGTTTTCGGAAAATTTTTGTAAAGTTGAAGAAGAGACTGAGATCTTTATGGATACAGGGTGCGAGTTACAGAGTATATTAAGTTCATGCGGATATATGTAACACCCAAAAAGCCTCAGAACAGGTTCAACTTTTATTGCGATTGTGTTCAAATAAAAAAAAAATAGCTTTTCAAATTTCATGAGCTCCATACATCCGATATTCGAATTTGAATTTTTTTTTTTTACGCTGGTTTACATATCCCCAATATATGTTGACATTATCAGCCATTTTTGATTTTTAGTTGTTTTTGAGAGATGAAGAGTTTCTCAATAAGGTAGTGCACTCTTATTAAGACACTCTTTATAAAGGAGAGATTTGTTTTGGTGTACTTGACGATTTTTTGCTATCGAAAAAAATCGATCAAAGAATCTGTATTAAATGTTTTGTGAAAAAGTGCTCCAACTTAGTGTAAATAACATCAGCTTCGGAAATATTACCCGTCAGTTCCAAAAAATTGCTAGAAGTTGATCTTCCTTTCATAAATCCACGTTGAGAGGGTGATAAAACTAAACTTAGCAATCGAGCTAATCTATTTTCGGAAGAACACTTAATTTACCAGTACATCTATAATTGCTAACATCATCTCTTGTGCCACTTTTATGAAGAGGAATAATAAAACTTGATTTCCATGTTGCAGGGAAGTGCCCTGCTTTTAAACTTTCATTAAATATGATAGTTAAGGGAGTTATATTTAACACTCATTTACACATTGAATCAGCTGTGAACAAAGCGAAATCGATTTTTGGTTTTATAAAAAGATGGTGAAAGGAATTTTCTGACGCTTATATTACCAAACGATTATATATGGCCCTTGTTAGACTAATTCTTAAATATGCTTCGGTGGTTTGGTCACCTAGCTATATGATCTATAATGATCAAATCGTATCGATTCAAAGAAACTTCTTACTATTTGCGCTTTGGGGGTTGGGTTGAGATCCTCAACTGATATTACCTCCCTACGTTAACAGGCTTCATCTTATTGATTTTCCCATACTTGAAAAAAGACGGAAAATGCTAGGGGTAGTATTTATTTCTAAACTTATTAAAGGGTCTATTTCCGCTACTTTCCTTCTTCAAAGTATTTCGTTTAATGTTCCAGGTAGATTCACGAGGCATCATGATATGCTATACTTACCTCAGTGCCATACTAACTATCAGCTTTTCGATCCTTTTCGGATTCTTTGCAAAATGTTTAATAAAAATGCTCACTTGATTGATCCGAAATTCGAATCGATTAATAGTGTAAAGAAGGCGGTCCTTCGGGCAACATTCATTCCTGTATTCGTGATTTTAATTTTTCTCTATTAATATACTTATCACTAAGTTTATTTAATCTTGCTGTTATGAAGTGTTTTTTAATTACATTTTTGATTCTTCATGTTATGCATTAAGTTTTTGACCGTAGCAAACAATCTGAAATAAAATAAAAAATAAAAAAATAAAATAAAAAATAAAATAAAATGTTAATTGAGGCAAAAAGCGAGTCTGTTGTGACTGAAAAAAAGGTAATAAGTATTACAAGCTCTTCATAGGACGCCGAGAAGATGTTAATGGCAATGCCTGCTTTGCACGCCCCTGTACTTCGACAACCAATGAAAACGTTAAAGTTGCGAAGAAAATTGTTATGGAGAATCATCAAATCACTATTAGAGAAATTGCTGAGGATGTCGATATATCGGTTGGCTCATGGGGTGCAATTGTTTCGTATGTTCTGAGCATAAAACGTGTGGTAGCGTAGTTTTCGGAAATTGTTAACTTTGGCAGGAGTATCGCTCGGAAGTTATTGAATGACGTCAACGACGGTCCAGACTTGTTCAAAAGGGTCATACATGGGTATATGGTTTTGACACCGAAACCAAAGCCTAATCATCCGAATGAAAGCAAGCGACCAGAAGAGATCGAAAAAAACAAAGGTTTCACTCACTATTTGCTTTGGTTACGACGACGTGCTGCGTTGTAAGATCTTATCACAAGATTGTATGGTCAGTAAGAAACATTACCTTGAAATTATGCGCCGTTTGTTTGAAGCAATATGAAAAAAAAACGCCCGGAATTGTGGAACAACCAGTCGTGACTGTTGTATCATGACAATGCGCCAACTCGCACGTCATTGCTTGTTTGTGATATTTCGCCTAAAAACAACAAGAGAACCATGTCTCATTCATTGTACCCACCGGTTTTGGCCAACAGAAGCTTTTTCGTGCTGTCAAAACTGAAAAGAAAGACCCATGAAAGGATCGAGTCTTCCCACGACTAACAAGATAAAGGCCGCTTTGCTGTAAGAACTCAAGGCCATACCAAAAAGGAGATATCAGAAGCGCTTCGAGAATTGGAAAAAGCACTGGCACATATGCGTTGCATGCAATGGGAGCTAGTTTGCAAGGGACAGATTCTTAAATGAGAAATGAGAATTTGTTGTTTTCTTCCATATATTTTTCGAGTTAAACAGACTTTTTAAACGATAAACTTCCCTTTAAAATTCCATGTAGGAGTCCATAAGAACTCCTTTGGAATCAAGCCTTCTTTTATTAGAGCAAATACTTTCTTTCGAAGTAAACTATTTGCCGTACTCGTTTAGTCTGCATGTACATTAAAACAATGTCGATGCGATTGGAAGAGTTTCACATTAAATAAATGGTTCGTTCAGCTCGATTTGAAACAATCTCTTACACCTGTTCTCTTTCTAGTTCAGGATTTTCGCGTTTATCAAGATTTTGCAATCTATCTACCGATGTATTTCCGTTTAATTATTGTATCTATTATTAAGTGTACTGTTCATGTTCTTTTTTTTTTGTATAAAAACTAATGTCTATACAAGACCAACATATCTAATGAATCATTCTGTTAGAATTACAATGTGATTTGAGCAATAATTTTGTGCGTTTGCGTAGCAAGGTGGTGTAAAAGTGGTGCTAAAGCTTGTCTTCTGTGATGGTGGCATGTGCTGGCGCAATAATCGCTAACGGTGCACACATAGCACAGTGACACAGCTGTTGTTGGTCAACGTGATTGCAATTTTTGATGTGCGTGTACAGATACATATGTAGATACATCTAAAAGATACATCCATAATCATCATCCTATAATAATGTACAAAAGAATGAACGAAGACCACAAATAACATAGCAAGAGCATAAATGTTAATGGTAGTAGAGGAGGCATCAAATCAACTCTCAAGTCCAAACTCGCCAAAATCAAACTTATAATGAACTTGAATTGTTGTTGCTATGTTGTTGTCCAATAAGCGAGTATACGAACATCTTCTTTTTGAATTGGCAGTACAATCACGCATCAAACTGGCACGTTTTTATGATGACCAACAATCTTAGTTTGTAATAAACGTATACACATACATACGTACACATACTTGTACATACATATACATACATAGGCATACATACACGGTATGGCAAGTTTTCTCGTAATGCTGCAACATATGTCGTTGCATGTAGCACGAGTCATTTAGCTTTTGTCAGAGAACAACAACAACGACAACAACAACAACAAAAGTTTCATTTGTGTTGCCATTGTTTTACTTTTGTCGCTGCCAAAGCCGCTACTATCAACTTTTGATTGAGTTGAATTATGTTGATGAGACAAGACGTTGAGATCACTACAATGTGATTTGCAACGATGGCGCATACAATTGGATAATAAACGCGATTGGTTAACGAAATGCAAAAAGTGTGTACTATAAAGAAATAAGCATCGCGTTACCCGGAATGCAACCAATAAAACATCTATAGTGCGCTAAACACTTAAATTCCGTTCATAACGTTTCTGGCTTCATCGTATACAACATGCATTGTTTAACGCATTCATTTCATGAATTTCATTGATAATTGTCTTAATCTTTATAAAAATGCATATGTGTGTGTGTGTGTGTATCGGTTATACGTTAAATTACGTGCAATCCATACACAATACGATGTAATTCAATAAAAGCAGGCAGACAAACGAACAGACAGACGGACAGATAGACGGACAGAAAGCAATTCATCATATAAAAAAGTTAAGCAACAAAAGCTCAACCATCTGTAGCTAGAGCTGTAGCTAAAGAGCTGTTACTATCTATAGAGAATTGCATAAAATTATGTCTAAGAGAATGTGGGTCAGCGTGCTTTGTTTAATAATAATAAGCTAGCGGAGCATCCGCAACAAATTACAAGTATACTGTTTGCTGCTATAGTGGGTTAGTGGAAATGTAACAAACAATAACTGTTGTTATTATTGATGAATATGTTACGAATATTATTCAACTAAAAAGAAACGAATTTTGAGCACTCAACATAACGCTGCTTCATAAAACTTTCTTAAAGAATATTAAAAAAAAAAAAAATTTTTTTTTTAAAGAATTTTTGCTTTTCTTATAATTCTTGGAGGTATTCTTGTTCAAATTCAAAAAAAAAAAAAATTTATTTTTTTTAAAGAATTTTCCTTTTCTTAAATTACTGCAATGCTTCGGTCATATGATTGTTCTTCGAGAAGCAAAATCAATTAGATTATCTGGCACAAAAAAAAACAGAAAAAAAAGAGAAAAAAATTAAACAACTTAATGCACTTGATAATCTGTCAGAATCCTTCCATGGAAAAAAGCAGCTTTTCATTGTCTTGTCAAGCAATGAATTTGTTATGCATTCGCTGGTGCCGATGCAGTGGACTTTCTAACGAAACATCTGATATAAATACATCCAATTTCAAATGCACAATGGTTAAGCAAGCCTAACTACATGCAATTGTCGGTTAAGCAATAATCGTGATGACGATGATGAGGAAAACTAACTTTATAAGCTGCCACAGAGGGAAAGTTTTTTCTTTTTTTTTTTTTTTTTTTTGTACCAAACTTCAGTTTTGTTTTTTTTTTTTTTTTTTTTTTTTTTTTTTTTTTTTTTTTTTTTTTTTTTTTTTTTTTTTTTTTTTTTTTTTTTTTTTTTTTTTTTGATAGTTTAACTACAAAACACAACTAACTTTAAGTTAAATTTTTACTGTTGCAATATTTTTACGACCTTTTACGCAAACTCTGCCATTGGTTGTCGTATTGCCTTTTGGCTAACAACTGACAACTAAAGATTGATCTTCTTTGCATTGTCTAACATAGTACGCGCTTTTACCTCTAAGTCAGCAGTTGAACGCTGCGTAATGTTTAGTTTGTTGGTGACAATTTCAAGTGGCAATTTACTGTTTAAATATATGACAGGAATTGATGGCAAATATTATGATAAGACCGTGGCAATGCTATGTAATCGTATGTAGTAAGACTACTATGAGATATACATACAAACACACAGACACACACTTCTTCAACCAAAAACCGAGGTTGTGGTATATTTAGCTTTACAAACAGGTTTCGGACTTTTTTCTTTTTTTTTTAATATAGTTTGCGGTGTAAAGCACTCTTAACAGTAGAGTAGAGTGTATAACAAGTTTTTTGTTTAAGTCTTTCGTTGTCTTTTTTTTTGGCTTTTTCTTCTGTACGTTTGTGTTTATACAGTTTCGTATGCTTTTATGCGCGGCTTAAAAATGACACCATATTTACTAAAATGTAAACTTTAAACTTTTGAACTTTACTTTAAAAAAAAGTATTGATTTTTGCTTCTCTTTTAGGTTTTACATGAATTGTTAACGTAAGGCTGTGGATTGTCTGCTGTTTAAGTTCTAAAGGTTTCAAGCAGAGAGATTTGTTACACGCATGTAGAGACAACTGAATTGGATTATTATTCTCTCACATTCAACTGGCACGACCACCGCAATTACATCCGGTAATTTAAGGTAATTTTAGATTTCATTTCAATCACATGCGATCGTTTGTTTTTTTTATTCTCTTTTTTTTTTTTTTTAACTTACAATTTACAGCTGAGCAGTAAACACTTTCCTTTGTCTGGAAACCTTTATAATCAGATGGCTCTATAAAAATTATTCACAAAACATAGTATTATAATTATTTAGTAAGTTTGTTGGTTAAGTTTAGCTCAAAAAAAAAAAAAACAAAAAAAAATCAGACCCTGTTGTTGCTGTTGTTATTACCAGACTTTCGTTATTTCATTTTAAAACATTTTCTACCAAATCTGAACTTAACTTAACAGTAGCAGTAAAGTTTATTGTTGAGGGAATTTCCAAAAGCGGGGTGGATTGTTATACTTGTTGTTGTTGTTGTTGTTGTCGTTGTTGTTGCTGTTATAAAGCGGCTATAAACTCTTATACAGTAAATATTAGCTTGAAGTGGTTTTACATACATATAAATATATCTATCCAGCAGTCGGATGTATGGGTAAATTCAAGTGAATGCATTCATTTTGTGTTTTAGTTGTGCATGTACTATAAAAGTGAATGGAAAAATTGTGCAAAAATAAACAAAAAAAAAAAAAATGAAAAAAACACAAAAGGAAAAAGAAAACAAAAACTCATAAAAGGGAAAGAAAGCAATCATCATAACAGGAATAAACTTTTACAATTATTCATAAGTTTATATCTAACAATGTGATCACTTAAAAAAGAAAAACATTCTCTCCGAATTAGTAATTTTTTCCATTTATTACAAACAAGTAAGAACGCTTTTCACTTTACAAAGAGTAACTAATAATATTAGGAGATTGATTTGAATAGTTTGTGTTTCGTATGTCTCGGGCTTTTGGTTCAGTTTCGGATCATTAAACTTTCACTTAATCAGCTTTCAGCTCAACTAAGGACTTGAAAATGGAATTATTATTCTATAACGTTTAAGATATCAGATATAACCAAAAGTTGAGATTCGATTTATTTATATAAACAACACTCTATCGCAATTGAAACAGAGCAATGATCCAATTTAATGGGTACACGGTGTTGAAAGTTTTTCAATTTCAAAATAAAAAAACACGAACTCATGTTCTGGATAAAAGAGCATTTGAATACACGCATTAACGAACAGTCGAAGAGATGAATAGAGAGTTAAAAAACGTAAGCAATGGAAAGGCCGGAAATACGGACAAAGCAAAAGAAGGGAAGATGAAAAAATAGATAAGTGAATGGATGGAAGCATGCACTAGTTCAGTTAGAAAGGCAGTTAGACAGATTGACGTAGGGATGACTAAACAAATAAATAGAGCAACCAGGCGTAGTTAACGAACGAGTTGGATTTATAGGTAAATTTAAGTGAATGCAGTCATGTGCTCACTTCACCTTACTTCACTTCACTTTCACAATGAATTTCTGATTGTTACGAATCATATGTTAAAACTAACTAACTACTTACTTTTCTATTTATTATTTCATCCGAAACTAAAACACGTGCATGACTAATAAAAATTGTCAGAAACATACCATTTTATCTTACACGAACAGTAATGTTAATGTTTTTTTTTTAAATTCTGGCTCGCGTATTTTTTCTGTTAAGTAAGACTTTCAAAGATTTTTATTTGATTTTTGTAAAATTTTTGAAATTGTTAATTGTATACACAAAGCAATGATTAATGACACGTAGCATTAAATATCAATTGTGAATAAGTTACAATAGCATACAATTGAATTAAATGGAATTGTAAGAGAAAAATGTGTTAACATAGATAGCAAGCGATTTTTCATTCGTCCCTTCGTTCAATGATAGATGAATTTCACAAAACATTTAACGAAAGGTTAAAGTGAAACTCAATTACTTTAGTTATTAAGCTGTACAGAAAGTTATGATTTTTAAGGAAAATTTTGTAAAGAAGCCGACAATAATTTTTTTCCTTTCGGTAAAGGTTTCTTTGTATGGAGGTGATATTTGGCAAAGATTTATATATATATATATATAAAACTAAATTATTTCTCTTGAGAATTAGTCGAATTCATATTTAAGCACGGTTGTGTAGTCCAAGAAATGTTCCACTTCGCAAGCTCCCAACTTTTTCAGCGAATGATGCTCAACAGATTTGATATCCTTTTTGTGGTGAGAACTCGGAAGTATCCATAAAGCGCAGACTCCTTTACCTATCACAGATCTAATCCATACATAAATAGCCAAACTCAAACCAAAAGAGAAAAAAGTGCGGACTCCTCTCTCGTTAATTTTTGACAAATCTTTTAGTATCAAGATATTATTTCAAGATTTGAAGCAGGAAATAATCCGAAGGGATTAAATCAAATGAATGGGTTGTGTACGCGATTTGAACTTCAACCCTTTGATTTTGATTGTGTAACGAATAAGTGAATGGATTGAATTGGATTGTCTTGGCTTCTGCTTCTTAATCGTATTTTCTACCTTCGCGGATTCCGTTTGCCGTTTCTTTCTCTTGAATTCATTGTTTTGGCGGACTATTCCTTTGCCTTAGGGAGGAAGTAACGAATCTACGCTTCGTCTATAATTGTCGGTGACTGGAGTGAAAACTTGACCATTGTTGTAGTAAAATCTTTCCAAACACGCAAGTTTAATATTCTTACGGCGCTGATTTTGTCTTTTTCGGCAGGAAATGGAGCAATCTTGTTCTCCTTCAAACAACAAGCGCCGCCTATTAGTAATGTCAGCTATCCATAGTGATTTCACTCGTATCATTGTGTGTGTAGTGTGATTGTATTGTTTAGCAATCCATTATGATTCTTCACTTTCGACAGAAACTCTTCCACTATCTCCCTATATCGTTATATGTCTTCTCCCAACGAGTATTCCTTAATCGATTTGTTCATGCTTATGTGTCTGTCCGCATTTTTTTTAGAATTTCTCAGGAAATCAGATATAAGGAGAAGAGAAAGGATAAAGAAGGGTTACTGCTTTCTCCAGACGCCCTTTTGTCAAATAACTACGAAAATGTATGCTTTTAAGTTACGCTATAACAACATCATTATAAAAAATACTAAAAAGCATTCACTTTGGCGTAAACTTCTCGTGTACTGCTGTGGACAAAAAGTAATGAGACTGTATTTTTTTTTAAATATCCGAGAATCGATATCGACGTATAGATTTTTTTGGAAGTTTAACTATTATGAACGGCTGTAAAAAAATAAAAAGCAAGTTTTTTATAAAATTATCCAAAAATTAATTCCCCTCCGTGGGTAGAAAATGTCTTCAATTTCTGCTTTAAAAACTTATTTTTCTTTTATGCACATTTTTGAAAGGAATTGTTTTTTCCTCTGCATATGATTAATTACTGACGCGTGCTAATCAAAAATATTTCAATTTTTTTTTTCTTTCTTTTTTTTTTAAATTTTGTTTTCGTTTTTCATCTTAATTTTTAAATTCTTGTATTGCTGTGGTTGGCAATTTTGCTGAAGTAGTTAAACTTATGGTACAAACATCTTCAATCCGTGATGAACAGAGGAAGACTACAACAACAACAACAATAACAACACATACAAATGTGAATGCGATTGAAGATAAGATTAACGAAAACTAACGTAAAACAGGTTCGATAGAGAAGAATTGAGCAGCAGCTGCTGTGTTATCCGTTTGGTTTGGTTTCGATTTTGTTTGCCTATTAAAGAGAGAACACACAGGATCTATAACTTAAGTTAGTTGGAATCAAGTTAATAGAGAGAGAAAAATCTATGCAGTTGGCGCAGTACAGTAGTTGTGCCATTTGATTGACAAGATCATGTCGCTGATGGCATCAGACATTGACATATGAGTTTTTTCTTTCTTTTTCTTTTCTTTTTTTTTTATTTTTTATTTATATAAACAAGTATGCATGCACATGTTTTCTTATAGTTTTTAGTATTTAGTACTAAGAGAGTTATGTTATGTTTTTGAAATATTTTCATTCTTATAAAATGTTTCAAAATTTCTGTTGTTTATTTATCTATTTTCATACGGTTTAATTGTAATTGGAGGAGCAAGCATAAGAATTATGTTTTTGTAATGTATTCTATTCTGCTTTTGTACAGTTCCCAGCTATTAAAATAATGTTTCATTTTCTTTTCTTAACATATAACCGCAGTACACTAAATAATATAAAAAAGAAAAAAAAAAAAAGAAAAAAAAATGTAATAAAAAAATTTTCACACTAATGTGGGAAAATATGTGTGTGTGCAAAAACAATACAAAGTGTAACAAAAAAATTTTTCTTTTTTTTTTTTTGTGAACAACTTCATGGGATACAATAATAACTTGAACAAAGGTAACCACAATTGTTGTAACTTTGTAGGTAAGTAGAGTGAATTAAAAGTTTTAAAAAATAAGACAAAAAAAAAAAGAAAGAAAACAACCTGAAGAAAAATATTATTTTCGTTCACTTTAAACTCCAATACACTCGGCACAGTTAATGGCACTGGAAGAATTCACGGGCTTTTAAAAGTTATTTCTTATATAATACATACCCGTGATCTCTTAGTGGCATCTATGGTGCAGGGTTAACAACATTTGCAAAAAGTTTTATGTGAAAAAAAAAAAAATTAAATATTAATAATATATAAAGTATATATAAAAATTAAGCAGAGGAGAAATTTTAAGGTTATCAATCATTTACGGCAATTGTAGGAAAATTGTGATTTTTTCCAATCTAAAGTAGTAAACGGTCGTTTCATGTCATTTATCAGCGAACGAAAGATAAATTTCAATGTTTGTTTATTCACAAAAAATGTTTCATATCCTAGACCCAGATGACTTGCTTTACAAAGTTGTATTTAGTATGATTCACAATCAAGACGATTGGAAATTAACTGACCTCCTATGGTACCAATCAGTTTAAACTTATTTTTCAGTTTTTGTGGTCATTAATATGTCTTTTGATTATTATTCATTTTCAAAGATATTTTCATTTTTTCTGTAAATCAGACAAATGAAGATAAAAAGTTTGAGTTTGATTCTGAAGCAAATGAGTAAATTTTTGCATTAACATAGACATGGATAATACTTCGTATAGAGACTAAGTGTTTCACCTCCAAAGATTATTATTTCAGAATATATATCGAAGTTAATTTATGCTGCATGAAATGAAAGATTACTTGATAACTTTGTATTTTCTCTATATAGTATCCGTTTTAAAACCATTGAAGTGCGACCTTTCACAATATAATGCGGCCATGTAGTCTTCACTATTAGAATATCGATGTTGAGATGAGTAACTAATTATACGATATAGAAATTGCAAAGTAAGGATAATTTGAAAACTTTTTCTTAATTGCTTTACTTAAAACTTCATTCGCGTTTCACTTGTACTTTTTAATCGATTCCCTTCAAGTTCAAGCTATAGCTTTATAGTGATATCATCGCCTATCTAATGCACGAAGTTGATTTTTTTTTTTTTAATTTTTTACTTTAACAGATTTTGTAATCAATTTTTAAGAGATTCTTTTCCGCAACTAAATATTTTTTTAGCTTTTTTGTGTGTGTGTTTCCCATTTGCGGCTGTTTTTTCTTACAGACATAATTTTGAAAGGTCTTGTGGTAGTAAATTTTTTTGGTTTATACTCAATATTAATGCAAATTTTTTCAAAACGATATCTACTCAGGTGTGTTCGGAGAGAGAGCGTAAAAGAGACTATCGCCAGTTAAATTTGCTTACATGATGCTACAGTATCGCTTTCTATGCTACATCATGAAAACGAATATCAAAAACGTGACATGATGTCCCCCCAGATTTAATGTCTAATTTTTTTTTTAAAAACAAGGCCGTTACCTTATGTTGCTAGTGACAATTTTTTCTTTTTTAGTCTCAGAATTTATTCTATTAGTCTAAAAAATTCTAATAACAATAACAATAGTGGTTTTCTTAATCAATATTTTTCAAAAAATTCTACGTCTCTCATTAGATGTTAAATAATATTTCAAGAATTTTGTACGATCTTTGTTTGCGATAGAAAATTTTTATCCTTAAAAAGGAAATATTGGTATTCTTAACGACGACTGTAGTGCTGTCTATCCGTCTGTCCGTTTACGTAATATGTGCAGTAAACATTCTCCTGACCGTAAAAATAAAGTTATCGGCTTAAAATTTGGCGGAAATCTTGAAAATTCTTTGATATACGTTGCTATTGAAAATTGGTCAAATCGATGGGCCATACGTACAGTAGAAAACAAATTGAAAACACATCCGTTCTTTCGTTGTTTTACTCAGTGTTCATAGATTGTAAAAAGAAATGCAGGATATTCCATAAAAAGAGAAAAAAAATTTAGTTTTTTTCTTTTTTTTTTTTAAGACAAAAGTGTTGGGTATAAGAGATTTGCCACAGCCGAATATAGTTTTCTCACTTTTTCTATTTTATTATCCAGTTTTCCTATAAATTAAAGCTTATACTACAAATATCATATTATTATGATATATATACGATGTTATATAAGATACATCATAACCATTACGAATATTGCAAATATAGCACTATAATAACAATAATAATAAATTTATTGACTTAAATTTATGGAAAAAAGAATTTATTAAAATACTGTTTTTTATTTATTTAATAGAATACGAATTTTGAAATCTAAAGACTTAAAAATAATCTTTTTTTTTTTAACAAACTGGAGGTCTTGGTCGCTTAAAACAGCAATGCTTTCTTCTCGAAAGGCCTCTCCTAATGTTAGAGTTCGAATTTTAAGCCTTTAAACAATTTCCGAAAATATAATTTAAAATCTATCTTGCAAGTCTGGGTTCAAATCCCATCGCGATAGAGTTAGTAAAAAATACCAACAAAGACGCATATGCTGTAAGTTACCGTTGGTCTAAATTTATTTACAAATCTATATGAAAATAAATAAATGAATAAATAAACGGTTCAAAATCTAATAAGCTCCGTAGAGGTTTTTCAATAAATTGATTTTTTAAAAATACATAGATTTGATAGAATGGTTTCTTTTGGAAAAAATCATTGGAAAGTCAACAATTTTTAAGGTGTTGAAGAAACTCTACAATACTCATTGGAAAATCTTATGATAAAGTTACAGTTAAAATGACGATGAAAAATTAAAGCCAGCAATAATACATTTTGATAGCAAAGGTACGCTTTTGAAAAAAACGCGACTCTACAACTATGTGTGAAGAGTCCAATTTTTGATTCCTTAAAAATTCTCCTCCGCCCACAATTAACTTTTGATAACTTTCTTGAATGCTTAAAAAACAATTTAAATAAATAAGAAACACAAAATCGGTCTATATTGCCTTTTAAGCTTAGGGATTATTTGTTGGTACTTGCAGTTGTAGGAGTAAGGATAGAAGAATGGAACGTGGCGCATATGATTTTTAGATTTCAATTCAGAAGATTCTTTATAAAGATGTAAAGAGGAAAATCCACTACAGAGAGTCTAGATTGCCAAAGAACTGAAACAAAGAGGGAATAAAATCGATAGCATTCAATCCATTGCAAATATCGTTAATAGCTAAGATAGTTAAGATAAAATAGATTTCGTTCTTCGAAAGTCAATAGATTTAAAATTAATAATAAATACTAAACTAATACTAAACTTCGTTTTTGTTTGAAATAAAGTTTGAAAATTTTATCACCATAAATAATTTATTACGGATTAATGAAAAAATGCAAATGTAAATAAACTTGTTTTCGCGCCAAAAAGATAAGCGATAGAAATAATTTTTATTAACTCGTATCAAATGTACTTTTGTGAAATACGAAATGATTTTATAACTGCACGTGTATTTATGACTTGCGCGTATTTATGATTTAGAGAGTGTGTTTATTATTTATTTACTGTTTATTGTTTATCATTGTAAATTAATTTTTTATTATTTTTTTTACTTTAACTTATCCATCGCTAATCTATTATCTGGAATTTCTTATACGAACTATGCAAATTGGCTTAGGCCATAAGGTGAACCTGAATGAATGAATAAATTGATTATAATCGATATTTTTTCGTATTACTTTTTAGTTTTAACTAATTACATAAAATTAGAAAATCCTATAAAACAACAGTTTCATGGATGCGAGAGATGATTAAATTTTACAACATCTCTTGAACCGCGTAATGTTATGCAAGATTATAAGTGTACATGTAAACGTATGTAAAGGTATGTGTATGCGTGAAAGAATATCTGTGCGTGTGTGTGTTTATGTGCTTGTTCATCTTGCAGAGCGGTTTCTTTTTTCCTTTTTTTAAATTCTTTGCTTGACCTTAAGTCCTTGTGAGTGCATATTTTTGATTAATTCTTTTCGATCCATAACCAAAAAAGAAAAAAGGAAAAACGTAATAATGGTTTAATAATAAAATATTTTTATGTATGAGTTAAGTACCGATATTAATTTTAAATAATGAGGAGTATTCTAGAAGCAAACGAAAGCTCTCGAAGATTTACAACTGTTGTGTAATTATTTTATTTTGCTTTTCTTTTTTTTCGATTTAAAGTGTTTTGCCATTGAACGACAAATCTTAGCAAGTTACGGCTCTTGTAATGTCATGGCGTGTTAAAGCAAAATTACTCAGAATGTTTAATGATTTCAAACTAAACATAGCATAAGGAAATAAATAAAAAAAAAAAGCAGATGGCTATAGTGTAGCACTCGTAGAATTGAAGGTAGTTTAAGGAGACGTCGAGAAGTAGAAGGAAGACAAGAATAAACTTTTCTCATCATATTAAAAGCAAATCTAGCGTTTATTCACACACAAAAAAAAAAAAAAAAAAATACAAACACAAATCTTATTGCGGAAAGAATTTTATAAAGCTTTAATGAGGTCTAATCTACACATATATATAACTGTTTAACTATGTCGCTTAAGTCTTTTGTTTGAAATTTGCATAAATTGTTAATACGAAGCTTTCTAAACTGCGAATCTTTCACATGTGTGTGTGTCGGTTCTTATTTTTTTTTCATTTTTTTTCTCTTACGTTCTTTTTTTGTAATTTGTATTAATATTCAAAAAGCTACATTTCAACCTTGACAGGTTATAGGTTTTATGTATAATACACGCATAAAGAAACAGGAGCTCTTGAGTTAGGAAATTAAAAGGTTGTTCAACTCCGGCCCCAAAGAGAAAAATATATACAGAAACTGAGAGAGACAGGGAGAGACAGGGAAGAAAAGAGATAGAGAGAGGGAGAGAGAGGGAGAGATAGAAGAAGAAAGAGAAAAAGAGACAGAGAGAAAGAGAAAGAGCAAATAGAGCAAACCAGGTTGACTAGATGACTGGTTGGTGGTTGGCCGCTTGGCTGGCTCGCTAGTTGAACTTACTAAAAATCATATATATATTCATGTAATAAGTCTATGAAGCTGCAAGGTAATGTAATGCTTTTACTTAGTTTTACCATTTGCTTATGATGTGCGCGTCATTTAAAAAAAAAGGCAGATAATTACCTTTCATGGCATTAAATTAAAGCGAGGACTCTTCTCTTGATTTTAACCTAAAGGCTGCAAGAGGCAAAATGAAGACAAGAGACAATGAAGGAAGCAAACGCAGACCACAGTAGAAAAGATTGCATGAGTTTCTATGACAAAAAAAAAAACACAAAAAAACAAAAAAAAATACACAAAAGGAAAAGGAAAATAAAACTAATTGAGAAATAAAAACAAAACTTGCAACTCTCCATGAATTGCAAAAATTTTCCTACATGTTGTTATGGATGTTTCTGCACGTTTACCCGGTAATAAAAGGCTATGCCATGGGGTCCCCTTTACTTCGGTTTGGCCATTCTCTGGCTAAATGCATCGAGCTTAATGGTTAGATATTCAGTTTAGTGTTTGATTCTGAATATAAAAAAACTCTATATATTTTTTCTATATATTTTTTTGTATTTATTTTACTTGTTGTTCGTTCTTGTTGTCAAATATTCCCTTTTTCTGTTTATGCTTCGATGATTTTGTGAATAAATTATGCACAATTTGCTTTTGTGTTTTGTGTTTTCCATTTTATCTATATAAACATATGTACCATCGCATGGAGGCATAGAGAAAAACCATCAGGTGTATGTTAGTTGCAGCAACCAAGTTTTATTTGATGGAACTCTTCCGTTTAATCAGAATACATTTGAAAGCTTTGACGATGGTGGCGATCGTACTCATCGCAAAGTTTCTCCGTTTTCCTTTTTATTTGTGAAATCGCGTTATACTTCAGTTATTTTATACATATTTTCGCGTGTTAAGTCTTTTTTTTTTTTTTTTTCGTTAACGTACGGATTCTTTTGGTTTATCTGGGGAATTTATGCTGATGTTCGTTGTCGTTCATTATAGTCGTAATAGCGTTTGTTTCTTTGTCTTCTTTAAGAGATTGTAAATTATATACACAAACAACATTTTTAATTAATTATGTGAACTAGAGTCACTCGCATACGTACATTTGTTTAGATGTTTGTGCACACTCATCTATATCGTCATCATAAATATTTAGTTATTCATTTGCACAAAGATACATAGAAACACATAAAAATATTATGTAAATATTTCCACTCTTATCAAGTTTATGATAATTTTTTTTTCTTTTCCTCTTTCGATGTGAATCGAATGCGAGCGAATATTTAATGGAGCGTTTGTATTATTTAAAGATGAGAAAATGAATTAATAAAAATTAAAGAGACAGAAAACATTGTTATACCCTATTTAATTTAAGATGGGTAAGGACCCATCTACTAGATAATATAAATTGTGGTATAATGGTCGATCAATAATTCACGTTTAAAAATTTTTTTTTAGAAAAGCACTTCGAAAATACCTTGATCTTATCACTTCTTGTATTTTTTGTAATACATGAATACTGTAAGTAAAAGAAAGTAAGACTCAGTTATGTTCGATTATTGTAATGTGTTTGGTCTACGAATTCCTGCATCCGGCCTAAGCCACTTTTCGTTAATCCTTGGTTTCCGCATGACAGATCTCTGCGTAGGTTTTGCGTGGATATTTGCTTTGACGATTAACCCCACGCTGCACCTTAAGACAGGATTATTTCCAATCTTCAAATACAGTACAACAATCCCCATAAAAAAGGACTCCACCAACTTAGATTTCCAGAACAAATATTCACTTGGTATAGTTCAGAGTTTCCTTCTTGTTAGAGGATGTTCCTATGTAGGATTCAACAACCGCCAAGTTTTTTGACACAAACAATAACCTCATTTGGGCAACGTGACCCCCCTAGATTTGTTTTTTTTTTTTTCAATTTTCTACACATCGCGGAAAACCGATTTCCCCACCTTACCCTAAGATTTGTTTTCGCATAACAATGATACATCTTCTTACACTGTACTGACGCTTCGAAACTTTATCACCAGAAATTCAACACTTATTGTCGTCGAATTGTGCTAATCGCAGTGTTTCAGTATGATTTATGATTATTCTCGAAACTCAAAAAAACCATTCAGAAACTTTGCTTTGACTCGAATCGACAAATCCGTTTTCGTAAGAAAAAACTACTAACGATATTGGCATGGAGTTTCACACAGATCTCATTTAAATTTCTCGACATTTTAAAAAAGAAAACAAACTTCCCGTTGGAAAAATCCCAGTACATTTAAAAAACTTACAACCACATTAAACCAGAAAAGAGTTCATATTCGACTTAAAATGATTGTGCGTATATCCACTTATTACTTCTGTTTTGTGATTTTCTTCTTTATTCAAGTAAGCGTAACAACCTTTGAAATCGTAAGCAAACTTTGCTATAACTGCATTATGATGTTTTAAGAAATATAGTAAGATAAATGAACTTAGAATCTAATTTACTTAATATCATATTAAATGCAATATTCATGAAATGAAATTAGCTTAATTTCCGTCTTGACGTTCTCTTCCCCACTATAAAGTTATCTCCATTTTAGCTCCACCAGCCCATGAAACGGGCTGAAATATATAAAGTTTTCACAAGACACGCAAATATTATAGCCTGATGCTGTCACCGGAACAGATCTCTTATTGTTCTTTGATAACTGTCCGAATAACAGAAAATCGCAAAGTCTGAATGACCTTCTTTAAAGGGGGATATCGTTAGTTACAAATCAAATATTTTTAATATTTGTCTTTTATTATTCCTCCTCCTCCTCCTCCCCCTTATCTATTGGAGAATGTCTTCAAAACAAAAAAGTCGGACTATATAATAGTCTTCGACTGTTTTTTTCCTTCTATGTTAACACGAAGAAAAGCCGGAAAGCTTCTCGAAAACTAAACGTAATTGTAGCTGGAGTGGATATTAAACGCAACCAAGAATTGTGTATTACATGACCGTTATATATGGCAATTAACCAATTCATATCTAAGTTTCAAATGTTTGCTACCGTTACAAAAAACTGATTTTTGACTAAATCGAACTGTTTGAGATCCAGTCAGATCAAATTCGTTTTTTTGACCAAACCTTTGAATTAGAATACAGATAATCGAGCAGACAAACATGGCTTGATCGATTCCTTTACTTACGCTATATTTTGTTGGATGCTGAGAGAATACAAACTCCCTCTGTCGTTCTTGTCCCCTAATGGGTACAATATAAGAGTGCAGGTGTGACGTTTAAAGATATAAATGGAACCTATACAAGCTTAGAAAATTCATTAAAATAGTTTAAGAAACAAAAATGAACTAAATTAATTTCTCTTATTTTCTTTGTTTTATTTAGAAAAGATATACGCGATTGCTCTGTCTGTCAAGAAATTTTGAAGAAAGCTTTTGATATAGATTTTTAATAAATGGAAAATTCAGGTCATTGCGAATAGTTTTGCTATCAACGAACCACGGGATATTACCTTTAAGACGAAGGGTCCGAAGCGTCGATATTTTGGAAGTATTTTAATATTAGAATTACTGGCTATTCCCCAGAATTATACGCCGTAGATCCAAATCGCTAGAGGGAAACTTTTGTATAAAATGCATTTGTATCTGAGATTAAATTGATATTCTTGTGCTCTGGTTTTTAAGTCAAGTTGTTTTCGTTTCGCTTTCATACCTAAGAAGGTGAACGTAAAAAGAAAATGAAAAGAAATTTATTGCAGTAGGAGCTCTTATTAAGTATCTAGAACTTTTCTAGTGTTGTGAATGTTCTACTATATAAGACATCATGCTATGAACTTGTCAATTAGTGATATCTGGGACGATGAAAGCAAATATTAAATTATTTATGTAAACTAAGCAAATATTTCTCTTATTGGTCTTGACTAGTTCAAAACACTTTCTAAATGGATGGGAATTTTCTAGATTTTATCTTTGTTTCCGAGCTATTTCTTGAGCATAAAGTGTAGCTATTGGGCTTTGTAATAAAATAATTTACTTAATTCTATAGATATTGGAGTTCACGAAGTCGTCTTACAAGACAGAGCCAGATGGGTCCTTCAAAGTTTACGAAAAACTGCTTGGAAACGACAGGAATAATGACAGATAGGTACGTCGAGTATCGTGGCGGTTGTGGTTACCACAAAATCGCGAGCACATAAAATTTTTAGGTGCTAAGTAGGTCTCGCCTTGCTCAGAGAGAAGAGCTTGGGCAATAATCAAACTCTAATACCGGTAACTGCAGTTTGATATAAGCCCTTTCACTCATTCAAAATAAGAAGTTACTTTTTAAAGTGATCCCCAAGAGCAAAATATTTTTTTTTGTTCAGTTCTATTGCATAATTGTTTCTAGCGCAGGAAAAGCTACTGTTGCGTCATCTCTTTACTATTTATTTATGAAAGATTTTTTTAAATTAAAAATTAAACGAATTAATCTCAAGGACATATTTCTTAATCTCAGACTTTGAACAAAATGTTAATCGAAATTTCGGACATATGTAATTTCTAGAATATTCAGTAGTTTCGAATATTTTCTAACTAATTGCCATCAATTTGCTTTCAAAATAATAATTGCTTTTGATATGAAACTCTGATCTGATATGAAAGTCTATGTGAACAGACTTTCAATTTGTGAAATGTCTTTCCAAGTGAATTTCATAATTCATGCGCACGCGCTTTAAGCAATGCGAATACTTGAGAATAGCGAAGTTTATTTAGACCGAAGTTGTCGTCACTCGTAGCATATGTTTGTTATATGATGGCGGTGGTAGGTTGCATGCTGTGTGAATATCGCCTCATTGACAGTTTAAAGTGTTTTGTTGCCAGCAATTTACCAATTTGAGCAACACATGCATTCATCTAGCTAGTGCAAAACGAAGGAAACAAATTTACCAAACTGAATCGAATAAACAGACAAACAAACAGTCAGATAAAAAGGTGAACTAAAATAAAAGAGAAAAACGCACAACAAAGTCGCAGGTATTATGGAGAATTATTATATTGTGAGATGTACGGCCATAAAAGGATCGAATTGCATGAGAATGAGCATATGTTGTTGCGATTATTATTGTTGCTGTTGTTGTTATCGTTATTGGCATTGTTGGCGTTGTTGTTGGCGTTGTCGTTAGTTGTAGTCGCAGTTATAGTAGGCAGATACACTAGGAATGTTTGGGGCAATTTAGGCAAATGCCGCGCGCGCACATTTGGTCAACAAAATAGTTAACAAACCAACAATTCCTACAAAATACGAAAATGCATCTATAAAGGAAAAGCACACGAATTACCATTTGACCGTTTAGCGTTGGAATGGTCGCCTATATGGTATACACAAGTACACGATAACAAATAGCTTTTGGAACTTGTTAAACGCAAGCAATGAGAAATATTTGATTTTGTAACACTTGCAAGCATCATGATCAGCGTGATCATCGCACCGTAATGGCAGCTTGTGAAATACTTTCCGCACCGTTACGGTAAAATTTTATAATGAGTCTGGTTAACATTTTCACAGAATGCGATTTTTCTTATTCTGTTTTTTTTTGTTTTGCTTTTTTCTTAATTTTGTATTTTTTCATTTCTACGTTTTTGGATACGTTCGGCCTGAGTTTGTCGGAACGTCCCTGCAACAGCATTTACTTTTCGAATGACGCCAAAGCAGAAAAACTAGAACAATTTGACTCCAACGCTGAGATTTTGTCTTATAAGAGCGGATGGTTTAATTTGATTGCTGGCATTTGACATGACCTGCACAATTTAAAGTTGTTCACAACTCAACTAACACAACAACTGCCGGACTGGAGAATTGCCTCGTCACAAAACGTGCTGCAATGTCAAAGCGTTTACTATGCTTGTTTGCGATTTTACAAAAATTACATAATTTTGCAGGAAATCGTGAAAAAGTCTTAATTTCAGTTTTGTTAGTTTTGTGAATTTTCCGCAACCTTTTTTTTTTTGTTTTTTTTTTTTTTTAAATTTTTCTATTTTGCAGGGATGAAAAATACCCACAATCAGAAAGATATGAAGAATTCGTTTCTATGTTATTTTCAGACCGCATAAGTGCTCATAATGTATTCTTGTACTATATGATTGTCATTAAATCAATTATTTTGTAGATGATTGTGGAGCGAACGAACTAAATGGTATTTTCTGACCAACATAATGATGAGACACATTGCTCTTTTCTGTTGATGTGTATATGTCTCGGACTTTGTTGGACTTTGTGTCATGAAAAGCCGCCAAACACAAATATTTAACAATATTTTTGTTGGACTATTTGCCGGCTGGCAGGCCGGATAGCCGGATAGCCGGCCGGCCAGCCATATGTCTAAGTCACACACAATGCAATCTTTTGAATACTTTTACAAGCATTCAACGTTCCATTATGGAGTATAGTGGTGGCAATCAGGTGAACATACATATGCGTGCTTGCTTTTGTTTGTATGCGTGCGTAAACGTATAATAATCGACAGGATCACCTTGCTATACACGCATGAATAACAGATAAAGTATGCGTGTCGTTGTTGTTATTGTTGATGGTAAACAGTTTTCATGTTGTACCGCATGTTGTATTGCAAGTACATTTGTGTGTGTTTCGTTGAAGAATTTTATCCATAAAAACGTTGAGTTTTATTGCATAAAAATTTTGTGTTGTGCGCCTTTTTTACAGATTCTCTGCCACATCGCTTACACACACACACACACACACACACACATTCACAATCGTTCGCTTATATCATTTGAAGTTGTTTTGGCTCCGAAAATCACTTCGGGGAGCAAGCAATTTAATGTTTACATACCACTAACTAAGGCGATTGCAGCAACGCTTAAAATATGTACAGCAAACAACAACAAAGTTATATCAGTAGTGTAAGGCAAATGTAAAATGGCAGACCAGTATCATCAGTTTCGACCTATTCGTAGAAGCGTCTTTGGCGACTAAGTGAGTTGTTATAAATGGCAACGATTTGCTGCCACAAATTGTGGCAACTGTGGCATGTGCTAATGTACACGTTTTGGTTGTAGCAACAGTTTCGCGACCACAATCTTACCGGTAGTACCAATGCCTGATACAATTTGAGTTTTATGTGCGCATTTAAATTAACAACATTCAAAACAATAACAACAACAATAACCGATGATTTTAGAGATTCACTGGGAGTGCTTGTTATTGTAATCGATAGTGTTTTACAAGCGGTGGGTTGAGCTTTTGAAATGGTTGTAAATTAATCTTGAATTTTTATTTTTGCTTAACAACAGCATTACTGAATAGACGCATAAGCTGCTGCCTTATGCTTCTTATAAAAAAAAAAAAAATAATTATTAAGTATAAGGGCTTTTTTATTTGCTACAAACTAAAAGCAATCGGAGTTAACTTACGCTTTAGTGTGGTTAAGGTGTGACGTTATTGGACTATAATCTCCATTTCTCAATTTATTTATTTTATTCCTTTTTAAGCTGTTCGGTATCTTCCTACATTTTTCATGATATTATATTGTACTTAGCCTTCTCAGCTTCATGTCCCTTTACAATTAATATTCTCTTCTGTTTCCCGTCTTCTCTGTTCTTTGCTTTCCTTCTTCTTTCCTCTCCTTTCGTCGTTTTCGTTTTCTTTTATGCTTTTCTCTTCTTTTTTATTTTCATTTCTTTTCGTTCCTTTCCTTTTCTTTGCTTATCTAATGCTTTCCTTATCTAATGTTTTCTTCCTTTTCCTTATCTTTATCTTTATAATCTTTTCCTTTCCTTTCTCTTCTTGTCTTTTCTTTTCATTTCTTTTCTCTTCCTTTCCTTTCTCTTCTTTCATTTTCTTTCCTTTTCCTTTCTTTTCCTACTTTCTTTTTTCTTTTCCTTCTTTTCTATTTTTTTTCCTTTCTTTTCTTCTTTTGAGTGAAAGCAAAAGAAGAAAAGAGACAAGAGCGGTTTTCTCTTCTTTTGTTTCGTTTTCTTTTATTTTCTTTGCATATCTTTTCTTATCTCATTCTTTTCGTTGTCACTTTTCTTTGCTCTTATCTGTTTTCTTCTTTCATTTTATACTTATTTATTCCACTTTCTCCAAACTTTTCCTCTCGTATCCTATCGTACCACATCCTATAGCACACTGTCTTACTTTCTTATATAGAATCTATGTGTCGTATCTTATTTCACCTCATCTTTCACGAACCTTTGTATCCAAATACTTTTCATTGAAAAACCAACTTATATAGGAGGTTTGCATATTTTATTATTATTTTTATATATTTTCTACTAATGATGACCGTGACCATCGTCATCGTTGCTGCTTTCCTTTTTTTCAGATTTACTCCATTTCTTTTTCTCTTCTTCTCCTTTCTTCTTGCTGCTTTCATGTTCGTGGCCCCATTTCTTCTTGTCACCATGCTTTTTCTTATGACCTTTGTTTCCTTTTGACTTGTGACCCTTATCGCTGTGACCCTTTTTACCGTATTTTTCGTCATGTTCGGATTTCTTTTTATCCCCCGACTTGTGATGGCCGCCCTTTTTATGATGCTTATGCTCATCAAATTCGCCATGTTTCTCTTCACCGCCTTCATCATGTCCTTCATCATAATATTTTTTCTCTTTTTTGTCTTCATCCAGTTTATGAACCTTATGTTTACCCTTGATGGAATGACCTTTTTTATAGGAACCATGGTCTTCAAATTCATGACCTTTTTCACCTTTTTCGCCCTTCTTGTGCTTCTTATGATGGCCTCCGTCTTTTTTATGTTTCTTTTTGTGAGAATGCTCTTCTTCTTCTTCGCCTTTTTTACCTTCTTCCTCGTGATGACCTTTATCGCCCTTCTCATGATGTTCCTCTTCCTTATAACTCTTATTATCCTTTTCACCTTTCTTTTTCTCATGTTCACTCTCTTTCTCCTCACTTGATTCAGATTCCCATTCCTCTTCGTCGTCGTGATCTTTCGTTTCTGCCACCATTAAATCATAAACACGAGGCGCGTTAACCTTACGCAAGCCATAACCGTTTGATAAAAGATCAGTTTTAATATTTCCTGTATCGACAGTTAGAGCAGCAACAACACTTGCCCATGGCAAGCTTACACTCACTATGCTTAGACAAAATAGTGCTGTACGCACCATTTTCCTTTTGTCTGAAATTTTCAAAAGACACAAAATCTGGTTAATATCCCGTTGTTTTGGTGATTGATTACTGTTATAACTTTAAAGCGTTACTGTTAAGGTAAATTTTACTCCGACTCTTTTTAAGGCTTTAACAGTTACACTTGAGTGCCAGCAAAAGGAATTACTTGCAATAAGCGGTTATTTACGCTGTCTGTCTGTCTGCACGTTCGCCTATCTTGCGGTTATCTATAAATTATGACATCTGGCTATTGCGGAACTTGACTGCATTCGAAAGCAAAAGAAAAAAAAAAAGAAGCAAATATTGACAACGGTTCGCGAGCAAAAAAAATTATTGGCACTAAAAAGCTATATTTGAACACCGAAATGAGAACAACAACTAATTCAAGAATAATACAAATAATCTACGAATAACAAAAAATAAAAATAAAAATAAAAATAAAAATAAAAGAAAAAAGAACAGAACATAAAAAAAGTCTTAACTTTAAATGCCTAAACAACAACTAACACAATCACTCAGTTAAAATAGTAGTGAACTGTTAATAAGAGCGAGTTGCGTTCGTTTACTTCTGAACTTAGATGCTTAAGAGTGGAGACAAACGCAGCTTTTTGATGGCAATTAATATTTAAAAAAAAAGAAAAAAACTGTTATTTATGTTGTTGTTATAACAAAAGAAAAGCCACACATAACAGTTGGTCTCATCATGCACCTGTGAATTCTCGTCATCGTTCAACTGAAGCAGAGATTCCCTACACATCTTGGGTTTAGTTACTTGAAACTCTTTGACTTGTTATGATTTAATGCCATATCGCACATAGAAACTTAGAAGAATTTTCTGAAATAATCGTCAATATAGTTTTTAAAGTCTCACTGAAATACTTGCCTTGAACATCAAGTCGAAGAAGAAGAGCTTCTTTTAAGCGATATCTAACTAAAATCTTGCTTTCCATCAATAATGACTAAAAAGTCGTTAAAATCTTTTTCAAACAATTTTGGGAAATCACGATTTGAAGTGCAAGCAGTGTGCATGAATGCTTTAGTTTCTAATACTCTTTCAGGCCGTTAATGCGGTTCAGCAATTTGCAACAAATTGTGTGGAAAGCCATCGTTTTTCATTCACGCACACACACCGGCATATACGAAGAATAGAAGATATTCTCAAGCTGGCTTATATAAAATACCACAAAAAAAAAGTGTAATTTTCGAAATACAACAACAATCTTGATTATAGCGACACATTATCTAATGTTGTATCATTACGTTTAGGCCAACTTATAAAGTATTGCAACAATTCAGATCTTTAGAATCTCTTAAGTATTCCTTTGGTGTCTAAACCTCTTAAGGGATGTTCAGCAATATGTGTGAGATACTGAAGAGTGTGATCTTAAGAACAGAAATGGTTCAGTTAAGGACATAAGCAAACAGACCAAAGAATCTATACATTACGGAAAAATGATGTTTATATATATAGACGCACACACACACACACACACACAAACACACAACTCAAAGCCATAAAGCATAGCATATAAAAATGTTTATATGAAACTATTTAGTATGGTTTACGTGTTGCTATTATTGTTGTTGTTCTTATTGTACGTTTCGCAGTTGGTTGGTTGGTAATCTCAATATTATTTGGTTTGGTGTATGAGTGTGTAAATATTTTCCATGCAATTTTCTACTTAAAGTGTTAGAAAAATACCTTTTGTTTTTGTTTTGTTTAAATTGGCGAATAGTTGGAACTATTTGCTCGATTGTCTCTCTCTCTCTCTCTTTCTCTCTCCCTTTCCATCCTTCCTTCTTTCCCTCTTTCTCACATGTTCTCCCTTTCTATTTCTCTCTCTTTCTCTTTCTCTTTGTCCCCCTCTCGCTTTCTCTCTCTGTCTCTCTCTCTCTCTCTCTCTATCTCTCTCTCTTTCTCTCTCTCTCTCTCTCTACTGCATACTCTGCTGTAGTGTGCGTTTTGGTCAATGAACCATAATGATTTGCCGGCTGATTATGAAGGTAATGGTAAGATGTAACGCTAGTGGGTATATTCGACACACCAAGTATTGTACGCATACAGAAACACTTAAAAGATATGCAAATATGTAAAGTAGACATCGCCATAACATGACTATAACAGCGAACAACAACGACAGTAAAAAGCTGGCAACCGCAGCAGCAACAACAACGACAATCATGACGATTTATGGCATATTTGCTGCGGCTAATGAGGTATTACAAATAAATGCATGCACTCACTGAATTATATATATGCATGCATACACATACATGCCAATGCTCTAAAACCATCTGAACAAAGTTAGGATTTTCGTTTGTTTCTTTTTTTTTTTTTTTTACATTTTCAGATCTGCACTTTCGAACTGTTTCGTGTGCAATTCTAACCATCACCTGGAATTCTTTATTAGGTATAGATAGATATATAAGTATTATGCGAAAGTCGTTGTTGTCATTGTTGCTCTGTAAATTGAGCAAAAATATTTGCTGCTTAAATGTATGCGTCAATGATTATACGCATAAAATTTTCATATATTCCACAGAAAACTCTATATGTAAATGAACGTATATACGTGTATACATATTCACGCTTATATACTTGTGTATATATGTACATACTACATACATACAAATCGGTCAATAATTCCTTGAACTGATATCTGAAAATCCACCTTATTTTTAGGTAGTGTAGAGCATCATACGACGAGTATCGTTTATGAGTTGTAATGTGTTGTTGAGTAAAATTCATTTTTAGTAGGAATATAAATAAGTTTCCGCCCTTTTTCCATGAAAAGTATTATCTCTCATCAGCAGCTGCCTGTTCCATCTTTTACAGAACATATGAATGTCGTAAGGGAAGAAAAAATTGACTTTTAAGAGAGTCGCTTGTTCGTTACCGTTGTAAGAATGCAAATCCCCTAGACCATACAATAAGTAATCGATTGTAACTAGTGTTAATCAGATGGAGTAATGTCCGCTAATAATAACTTGGAGAGTAGCACATTTCAGCTTAGTGCCACTAAGGTTTCCTGCGTTTGTTTTGCTATATGGGATCGAATATCGTTGTACTGGAAAATCAAGATATCATGAGTTTTGATCTATTCCGTCGGTTTTTTCGTCAAACTTCATCGATTATTGTTGGTTGGTTGGAAAGAAAAACCTTCATTTCAAATTTCAAATTTTTTAGAAAAGAGCCGTTCGAACTCCGTATTCAATTAAAAAGTGTTACGACGAATGTTTTTCGTGGAAAATAACAATTTAATGGAGATTATAGTGACTTTAAACGAGATCGGACGGATAACAACGATGTTGATGGCAATGGACTCACATAAGAGGTGATTGTACTAGAAACCACCACAAAAATCCTGAAAGTTAAGTAAGTTAACTAAAGTTGCAAAAATTAGCTGATATCCCGAAGAAAATAAATATCACTGTTTCAAATGAAAATTTGAATATCAGAAAATTGAAGACAAGAACGCCCTACTGAAGGGAAAATTGCATAAGATGAAATTCGAATTGAAGCATCACTAAGCGTACTATGTCGTCTTCTCCCGAGTGAAAAATTTCGAACACAGGATAAAATCATTGCGTAAAGTGAAGTACATATTAACGATCGTGGCAATTAGTTCTCTAAAAATAACATAGAAATGTCAGACACTTTTAAAAGAACGACGATGATGAATAAAGTCGAATTTTGAAAAAAAACAATACATAAACATATATATTCTTCTACTTTCATTATATATATATATATATGTATATATGTTTATATGTATATATAAATATATATATATATATGTGAATGGGTAAATGCAAAACAAACACTGATTTCCGTTAACCCATGAATGTCATTAACAATTCAAATGCTTGACGCCATCGCATGCACATTTATATGAACCATTACAAATATAACTGACGTAAGTCTATTTTGTCAACAAAAAAAGAAAAAAAATTGTGTTAGAGTAAATTTAATTTGCAGCTTTCTTATACCGCTGAGTTGAGCACTTTTATATCATATAGTGAAGAATTTTTTCTCATCATCATTTTCTCATAGTTTTTTGTACGAAATTTTATTTGATGACTCGAATTTGCTCAAGAGAAATTTCAAGTATAAATGTTTTATATACGAAGCGGAAAGATTGCTACTATTGATTTGACGTGAGTACCTACTTAGAGAGTTTATGTTGCACCTAAGCACGGAACTATTTTTCAACGAACGATAGTCAGCGTACCTCAGGCTTTGAAACAATCACCATTGAAATGGGTTCCGCAATTCCCAATGTTTCAGAACGAACTTTCACTAGGTATAGTTCAGAGTCTCCTTCTGGTCCACATCTATTTCAACAACCACCGCAATACACCCTGAAAGGTCGTATCCAAGATCATTTAGACAAGAAGCATTCTCCAAGCGGTGTATTGAGTAGGCAATACTTAGAAGGAGCAATCTTTCTTAGGGCAACCTGATTAGCGCGTATTTATTTGGAAGTTTAGATATGATATATGTCACGGAAGGTCTATCCTAGTATCTATCTCTTGGATTGTTATGTATTTGAAAATTCATCGACACAGCCCAACACCAGCCAAACTCCCACATTCAATATTTCTATGCTTCTATGGATAACACACGCAAAATAGTAGGTTTGTACGATCCCTTTGCCGTGAAGAACCTAGAAAAGAGACTTTCACTTTTCTTACGAAAAACGCGACTCTCCCAATGATCTCCTACTACGATCCTAGAGAACCTTGCTCCAGCTCGATAATTAAAGTTTAAAACTTTTTAGCTTCGGACGATCTCATCATGCCACGGAACTAGGCTGTAATCCAGTATAACCTCGTCTGATGGCCTCGTCCAATACTATATGGAATAGTGCCTCGTTTAATACTATGCGAAATAGTGTCTCGTTTAACACTATATGGAATAGTTTTTCGTTTAACACTATGCGTTCTAATTGAACGTATAATGCTTTACGTTCTCGTGTCACATGTAAGAAAGAAATTGCATTTTAAATTAGGCGAAAACATAATTTTCTGATGATACAGCTCCGTGGATTAACAAGTAAATGTGGGCAAATAAAAGTAGGCCTGGTTGTTGTAATTAACTTGATGGCGATGGAAAGAGATGAGGACATAAACCAGATTATACGCATTCATTAGGCTTGGAAGGAGGTTTTAAAATGAGAAGCAGTTCATACAAAAGAATGTGATAATCCAAAGATAAAGAGCTTCGGTGGTAAAGCAAAGAACTATAGTCCACGAGCATGATAAGCATATGACAAATAAATGCCCAATAAAGAACGAATGATAAACATTTTTTATGTTATGTTGTTGGAGGCTAGTCTTTCTTTCACCATTGTGCGACAGAAAGAAGATAGAAAAAAGTATCTATCTAGCATGTATAACTTAACATAGCCTCTCTGTAAAGTCAGATATTCATGAGACATGAATTGCTTTTGGGATCGAGGTTCCAAAATGTTTCATAAAAATATTTTTATTCCCGAAAAGTTAAGCGCTTCCGCTACGTTTTTCATGTTCTTTTACAATTTGTTCTACAATACTTTTGAACGTCTAAAAAAAACAAAATCTATTTCACATTATTCTTTCTACAGGGTTAAGCTCTATAATAAGCAAATGAAATTTCGAATCATTCATATACATTCTATAAACAAAAAAAAAAAAAAAATTTCGAAGCAGTTTTTGCAAGAAAATTCCATATGAAAATTACATTTATTTCGAATATTATTTAAAAAGCTTCTGCGCTTGCATTTAGTAAATTTAAACAACAAATTTATTATAAAAAAATAGTGAATTAAAGCTTAAGGATATCTTGTGTTGTCTTGAGAATGTGACGAGCAGAAATACCAAAATTATCCAAAAGAACGGTGGGTGGTCCTGAGCGGGGTACCGTGGGTACACGGGTATCCGCCAAAACACTAAGCACAGCTTCACGCAGACCGCCTTGCCTGTAAATAAAAATATTCTTTTACATGTGCGTCTGTAAACTCAAGTTAAAATAGTTTTATAACTTACTGATAATGATCTACTACTACAACGATACGGCCGCCACATGCTCGACCACTTTCCACAATTAGATTTGAATCTAATGGCTTGACAATAAATGGATCATGTACACGATCCTAAATGGCTCCTTTTTTAATTCTTTAGCTGGTTTGTAAGCATTCATACAAATTAACGCAGGCACCAATTAGTAAGACTTGATCCTTTGCAGACTTTTTGACAAGGTGGGCTTTTCCTATCGCAAAAGTCGGACCACGCAGAGTTGAGGGTTCGGCACATTTCGGTTTCAGGAACTTTATGTATCTACCATATTATTCGGACAAAAGGAATTTTTCCAGACATAAGGAGCATTTATAATAATAAATGTTCAAGTTTTATAATATAAGTTAATAGAAGCACGTGTCAAAATGCTTAGAACTAAAAATAATATTTTGTCGTCTACGTATACATACATACTGTAAAATGGAGTATAAATGATTTTAAGTTAAGAAAAAAAACAAATGCCTTCCAAAAATGTTGTAATAATAACTTCTTTCACAAGATCATATCGTTAACAAAGAATACAATTTGAGAGTAAGAGGATTACTTACATAAAGCTATTCGCCAGAAACGATCAGAATTATGGGCAATGAATCTTCTTCCACCGCATTGGGTCGAGATTTCTTTCTCTAAAAATTCAACTTACATCCCTTGTTTTGGTTCTTTTCCAAATTAAAAAAAAATATCGTATTGCTTGAATTAAAAAAAACTCATAAAGTCATACCAAATGATGCATTTTTTTTTTTCAATGAAAGCAAACAAATGTAACTCATTAATTACTGAAAATAATTACTCTAATGTTAGATATCAGTTAGGGTACTAACAAAAAAAAGTAGAAAAGTCTTGGTATGTTTAAAAAGATAATATTTTATAAGGACCTCAGAAATTTTAATTGGAAATGTTTGCATATTTGGAATACTTTCCGTATTGGAATGCATCATGGCCTTCGCAAATATATCGTTGGTATTTTATGATAAGAGTTTTCTCAAAATTCTCAAATTGTCGCACGCGTCGGATTAACATAGATTTCGGCTATAATTGATGAGCTTTAGTTTTATAAAACTTTACAGCAGCAAACAGAAGATGAGTCACGGAGGATAAGAACGGCATACATAAGTAAACAAACATAAGTTTTGCTTGCTATTAGAACCATTTATTTCCTTACTTATTTTAGAAAAATCTTATATTAATTCTTATATCTTCTTATTCTATTTGTAGCAACAAGAACAATCTTGACAAATTTTATGCATTTTTGATATTAATGCTGAGCCGACTTAGCCGTTCCTCTATATGATGATATCGGCTTGCAAAAACGGCAAAAACTGTAACAAGCCGTTAATTACATTTGGGCATTATTAAAAAGCTGGTAACCAAAGCGATCCCGACAAGCCAACTGGGACGATTAATCAATGTTTTCCAATTTGGAGATATCGATATCAGAGATATCAGAGACTGATATTGCAAGCAAATTCAACTTTCGTACTTGAATCTTTCCTTCCTTTAATTTGAAGTATCCGTTTTTGTGTCCCTATAGAGGTGCAGTATTGAAAAAAGAACTTAAAAAATTTGATCAAATTCTTTCGAGCTTGTAGATATCGACTGGAGACACTGGATATCCGAGACTGATATTCCAAGCAAGTGCAACCCGATAAAAACCATTCTTTTAATTTAAAATATCCTTCTAGTGTATCTCTATAGAGGGCGAGTATTGCAAAAAGAACTTAAAAAAATGTGATCAAATACTTTCCAATTTCTAGGAGACCGTGGACGGTGATATTCCAAACAAATACAATTTTCTTGCTTGGTTCTTTAATTTGAAACATCTTTCTATTGTGTCCACATAGAAATAAAGTATTGGAAAAAGAATTTTAAAAAGTTTGATCATTTGTACCGCTTCTTAAGCCGAGAAATCTTTAAAACTTTTTTCCAATTTTTCTTGCTATTCCGTCATTTTACTCATTACCCAAAAGCATGAACACGAATAATTTCAGTGAAATAAAAAGGAGGACGAATCGTTTCAGTTAAGCTGATGCAGCGAAAAAACTTGGCAGTAATCACGTCACATACTGACATACACCATTTAAATGTAGAACCGTGAATAGAGAATAAATGATGTATCGATTTGAAGCCAAGCCACTCTATTAATGGTATTTTTATATATATATATATATATATATTTTATGGTGCTGTTACGATTATTGCTATGATTTCACTTCTCTTCTTGTTGTTATTTTTGTTATCGTTGTGTTCAACGTACATTAGTATTTCAATTAAAATACATACGAATGTAGAAATCGTTGGTAGATTTCTTTAATGATTCAATCAAATCAGAGATATGCTTGAATAAATTACATATCAAAGTTTATATGGAAAGGTACTGAAATACTCTACAAGAGAAGAATCGTACAAATCCAATACTAGAATTATGATTCCTTTATTTAAAATACTTTTTATCATCTTTCATCATTATACATCATCTTTCATCATCATTTGTCATCTTTCATCGTTATTCATCATCTTTCCTCACCATTGATCATTATGCCTCATATTTCATCATTATTCGTCATTACTCATCATGTTTCATTATTATTCATCATCTTTCATCATCTTTCATGATCTTTCATAAATAAAAAATTGCTTAGAGCGGATGGATTTTAAATAATATTTTCTTTTGTTTTGACTTTAGCTCATTTATTGTCCTTCATCGGTTACTGATTATCAGTTATTGGAGAAGACAACATTTCTAAGCAATAAATAAATCGTTTAATTATACACAATACTTTCGAGTACGAAGTTAAGACAATGTTAACGAAGACATAAACACTATCAAAAATCTTTCAAAGCCAACAGAGGGCAGAATGCATCTGTTGTGGTTTGTGCAAAAACTTGGTATGCTACATAATACAATGGTGCATTTCTGAACTAAACAATTTTACAAAATCTCACCGTTGAGATCATGACAGAAAACGTAAACAAAACAAACAGGTATTTCTCCCGTAATACAAGTAAACAGATACTTCATTCAGCATCACTGCCGTTAGTTTTATACTATATTTAGCATTTTTGTCTAACGCGTGCTGTAAGAACAAGAGGAAACAGAAGTGAACAAAAATTCAGTTCAGTACATTTTTCGTGTGTGTGCGTGAGTTCTTGTTTACATCATATAAAACAGCTGTAAAATTTAAACGCGATGGACTTAATTGTATAATATATGTAGAACGAGTGTGTAATACGCTTATATTCTTATAAACTAAAAATTTATTTTGCTTACTTTCTATTTCTATTATATTTTACTTTTCTATTAAATCTGGCTATTTTGTATTGCAATGAAATAAGTATTATTCGTAATATATTTTATTGACATTTACTTTTCCATTCATAAAACAAATTTATTTTCAATTTCTCAACTTTTTTTTACCAATTCATTCAATTAATTTAAACAAAGGACAAAGCTAACTGCATGCGGTTTAATTGAATAGAAAATACCTAGTCAAGTGTAATGGTATATACATATCTCATATTCATGCAATTTGGAATCAGAAATAAAGAATAGGAATAAGGAATAATAAGTTTCGAAAATTTCTGAAAAGCTTCGGAAATTTGTGGAATTATCAGGCAATTTCAGAAATTTTCGAGAATTTTTTGAATTATAAGAACTTTCGAGAAAGTTTAGGATTCGTTGCAAAGTTCTGTAGTTTAGGTTAAAAATTTTACTTTTCGTAGTAATGTTTTTATGAAAACGGTGAACGGTGAATATGTCGAAATATTAGTTAGTATTTATTGAAATTTGTTAAAAAATTAGAAAATAGCCAATTTTCAAGTGAGTCCTTATACAAGCCGATAATTTTACTGGTTAGTACTTTTTCCACTTTAATCCATGAGCTTATTTCTTAGGCATAAATATATTATAATACTAATAATAATAACAATAATAATGTACGATAAGAATGTCTAGCTTTAACTACTGTATGACAGAAATAGTTGAAGAATAAGATCTTTGGCTGCAATCGTGATTCATGCTTCAGTCACTTTTCCCTATAAGGGCTACGATGTAAAACCTGATATATCACGAAAATAAATGAAGGATTGTGTTAGACAAAGCTACGTAGGGTAACTTGATAGCGGGCTTGCCAGTTTATAATATTGTTTCTTGTATTCTTTTCACATTTTCAATGGTCCATTGATTTCTTACAACAATCAATTCAAATCATTAACTTCTCATTTACTTGACGACTTCGATTATTCTTTTTCGATCACTATGTTTTAATAATACGCAAACAACAAGACTATTGGACTTAGCAATACGTAATATTTAGTTCCTAGCTTGCTTGGCAAATTTCTGATCGGGAGAAATTTTTTCTGCAATTAAACTAAGCTTTCGATTACTTACATGATATCGGCCTATGCCGTTTCTACAACTGATTTACCACAGCACACCAAGTAGCTTCTGGAGCTTCGAAAATAGTTACATGAGTTTCTGAGTTACAATCATTTCATAACGTTTATTGGAAATTATTATTATTTAGTAAAAAATGAAACTAAATATTTTCAGCGCATTGCTTATCAATACAAATTATCTATTGTTTTATCGGCTTACAACAACAGATGCTATTTTTTTTATTTTTAAATTAAAGTAACTAATTTTTGAAAAGTCGTTGTTGGCTTAATCTACGATACGTAGACGGGGAAAAGTCTCACGCAGTTTTTGAATATCAATTTTGCGGGGAATCACAGGACAAATTAGTTTTTCAACAGCAGGAAAGTACGGGCCAATGTCTAAAAGTTTCGAAACACTGAGTCTTCGAATTCTTTTACAAGGAAATAAATGAAGTTCAGTTAATTCTTTAAATTTAAATTTTAAATTTAAGACCAGGAGAACCTTAATGTGACAGAAACATGACCGAAGCGTTTGAAGTGATTTTAAGTTACTAATATTAGGTTTTGAGCAAAGACATTTAATGTCGCTTTTGCTCTTACATGAAAACAAGGAAAGGTGCCGTAAATGTGTAAGATAATGGAAAACGTAACCGATTTCTTCACTGGTTATGGTTGATATTGACATCATGTAAAATGTTGTCAATTTAGGCAAGCGTTGCAATAGCATGCAGAGTGATTTTCCAGTGAGATAGCAATCTACTAACATCAATCCAGTTAGCGTTTTATTAACTCTTGGGGCTATACTCTGGAGAAAATCTTCAGAAGACGAAGTAGTCGTACGCAAATGTAAACAATGCAGTTTACCGCTCATAAAGTTTAGCTGTTTCACAGACTTTTCAGTTAAGTCCTGGCACTCCAATTCTAAACGTTTTAAAGAGCCGGACCATTTTTGTACGATTATTTCTAAGATAACATCATCTTTATCACAATGACCTAAATCTATTTCCCTAAGGGGATTTTGTTTTCGAAGACTTTCTAAAATAATTGTTTTGTACTTCATATCATAAACAGTAGCTATATCTAATGTTTCCAATAAAGTGAATTTTTTAAATGTTTCTTGTAAATAACGTTCCAATGTCGAATTTATGCTTCTCCATTCAACAAAGAATGAGAGTTGACGCAACGAGTATGAATGCGTTGCTATCAAATTCAAGCTATCGTAAAGGGATAAACCTGGTGCTAAGCTCAATCTTTCTAAACGTATTCTAGGCGTTTGGATCAAGCTCGAAAGTAATGGAGAACTTGTTGTTATAGGAAGACCCGCGCAAAAAGGCATCCGTAATGATTTAAGATTTGAAAATTTGTTTAAATCCACTAGTCTGCTGGTGTCTGGCGACATTTCTGATATATCCAATCCCACCAGCTTCGGTAAAAGGTTCTCAACTAACGAGAGTTTGGCGGTTCTGCAAAGTTTTAAGTGAACAATATTGGATCCTAAGCATTCGAAAATTTTTAATAAAAACTCAGATTCCTTGGCATCGAACTCGATTGATTCGTTATCTATCCTATCATTTATCTCGATGCTTTCATATTTCAGATCACAGTACTCCATAAGTTCGCAAATGTATTCTAAGTTTTCTCTGGTAATGACTAACTTCGATTTTTGCTTTAGTTTAGATGCATGAGCTAAATGATACCAATTTTTGCATACTAATTTGATTTGCTGCAAATCGCCATGTGATAAATACTCGAAAATTTGTAACCACATTTCATAGGGTAACCGGGTTAAAGTGGTGTTATTGTCACCACAATTGTTCATAACGTCCTGAAATAAAGAAATGCAAGGAATATTAACTTGGATAAATATGAAATCTGAAAAAGGAAGAATAGTTGTCTTAAATGTACGATGACGAGTATTTTCTAATTTTACCAAATATGAGTCATTTCATGAAATATTTTTATATTAAATCATTATGCTTGCGCTCCTAGTAGTTGCAATGAAATCACTCATTCTTCGATATTGATTTTATTCATACTTTTATATTAAATTCTTATTTGTTTATTTGTTTTTCGGCTATAACGAGTACACTCGTACAACGTAACATTAACTGTTTATCTTGAAAAATCAATCCATTGCCTGCTGATGTTATAAAAAAAAGTAACGAAAACGAAATTTATTTTATTGAAGAAAAAATGAAGATAAATTTATGGTGCTATAGAAATGAAAACAAGGACAATATGACACCACCAAGTGCATTTCACAAAAAATATTAATTACAAAATCAAAGATTTCAATTAAAGATTTTTAAAGCTAACTGTGAAACACATAACGATACTTTTTATGTTGATTCAGTTGGAATTGATTCAGATTGCCTAGTTTGGATAGACATGCAGGTGGATATATACATGGGCGAACAAAATAAATCTATTCGAAATTTAATACTGTCACACGAAAATATAAAGAGCGTCTCGATAAGAGTACCCCATTTAAAATTTGTGTCATTTTTTTCTCATGCCAGTGACAACAAGTCACCGAAAACTAGATGAAAAGAGTAATGACCTGTCATCAGAGCCGCGGGATATATTTTATTTTATTTCGTACTTAATTGTCTACTTTATACTTCAGTAAAAATATCAAAACTCACTCGAAAATTACGTGTTTATATTATATAAGTTAAGGACCATTGCAAAAAAGAATAAATCTCTGAAACATTCTAACGAAATTGTTGATCATACTGAACTACTTAGTCTTCAATATTCCCCTAAAAGAATGTTGGTTGAGAAGTTCGATAACAATGACTTGAGTAATTGAACTCGGCTTCCTTTTTAATAACAATAAGTGTGGGAAATAATTCATTCAGGTGTCTGAAGTGCTGACTATAAATAGTTGGCAAAATCTATAATAAGTTTGATTTCAGAAATTACAGTTACCCTAACCAATACAAAAAAATATTGTTAAATAAAAGATAATTGTTTTATTTTAAAAACCCAAAAATTAAAGTTTCTATTCTTTAATAAATTAACTTATAGGACTCTCAAAATTCTTTCTTGGTGTTCGGAACTTTTAGAAAAAACAATGAAACTTCAATATTTTGAAAGACTGGGTGAATATGGCCAATTTTTTTCATTTTTGTGCAGATGTCGCAGAATCGCCTATAGAGTGTCAATCTTCAACATTGTACCTACCGTAGTTGTTTTTAATAACAGAAGTATCCTCAGTTTACCTTACACTGTCGGCGAGTCTTTCCACCGATTTTTCCGGGAAGTATATTTTTTAAAAATCTTTAGGTGCTTTTTTTCAAGAAAAAAAACATGGTCGATTTTAAGTCCAAATGAGAGTTTTCCTTATCTTAAAGTAGAATATACTCTACATAAGGTACGCATGCTACGTTTGTATATTTCATTCTACATTTCATTCTACATGTGTGTGTAAATGCATACATTTCTCCTACACTTTATTACTCATACATTTACCTCACTTTGCACAATAACTGAAAATTGTCTTATTGTCTTTGCATAACAACTAAAAAAGTGTCTTCTTATCTGTGGATCTCCCTCCCTTCCTTTCGCGTAGGAGACCAACAGGAAGCTACCCCAAGACTTTCTTATGTATATAGAGATAATTCAAAAACATTTTTTTCTATAGAAATCAATTAAACTTACATAAGTTTCCACATTCGCTGCTAACATGGTCTCCTTTTGTTTGTAACCGTTGCTTGAGTTACGGTCCATCTTCGAATCAATAAGTTCGTGTAGATTTCCATTTCCAGATTTATCCATGTTTCTAAAATTAAAAGAAAGTAAATAAATAAATAGAATAAATGAAATAATAATAATAATAACCGAGCAAAGGGAGAGAGAGAGAGTGAGAGAGAGGGAGCGAGAGAGAGAGTGAGAGAGAGGGAGATAGAGAGATAGAGAGATAGAGAGATAGAGAGATAGAGAGATAGAGAGATAGAAAGATAGAAAGATAGAGAGATAGAGAGATAGAGAGATAGAGAGATAGAGAGATAGAGAGAAAGAGAGATAGAGAGATAGAGAGATAGAGAGATAGAGAGATAGAGAGAA